>JBBPCY010116708.1:0-18168 GCA_037974405.1 Brachyalestes nurse | reverse complement strand
CCCCCCCCCCCCCAAACAGCTTCACAATGTGAATAATATGTAACATGTGTAATAACAATGTCACCACACATATCTATATACATACACATACACACACACACACACACACATATATATATATATATATATATATATAATGTAATAGTGTTCCATACATAATAGCCTACACATGTACAGAGCCATTTATTTAGCACATATATGCATTTATTTTCTAATCCTGCCCTCAAAAGCAACAGGAAAAAAACATTTGGAATTTTGTTGGAGTAATCAAAACTGACAACCACTAGAAACATGCCCTGCTGCTGGACAGGCTACACTTATCTCGATAAGCTCCGCCCCTAACTACCCAATCCCTGAACAGCAGGTTTAGATGGAGTGACCCTTCAGGATAGCCTGCCTACCACACACCCACACACTATGTTCATGTCTATGATTCTAGATACTTCTGAGTCATACAGTGGCAGAAACCACACCAGCAAGTCTATTAAAAGATCATTGAAGCTTCATATTCACCAGCTTCTTTTCCTCATTTCTTCATTCCACCTTTAATGGTGCAACAGTGACACGAAACATTTAAGGTGGAACGGAAAATTCAGGATGCTGGTGAACAGGATAGCAACTTGAAAAACAGCTCTGAAGAGATGTTTGTAAGGTTTTTGATGCTGATCAGAGGGGTATAAGCCTCCATTACTTGTTAACTACATTAGCCTGGTAGCCTCAAAGCTAAAGCTAAAAAAAATGCAAAACTTCTAGCACCAAGAATGAATTGGCTGATAATGCCAGAATGGCCCCAGGATACTCTTAAGAATAAACGTGCAAGAAAAGAAATGGTTCTTTTCATGATACCAAAAAAAAAAGAATGATGTGTGGTTCCCTAACAGAACCTTTTACTGGATGGATGTTTTTAACTTTGATATAATGTAAACGTTGCTATAACCCTTATTTCAGTGAAGAACCTTTACATTCTGTTTAAAGAATTTGGAACACTTGCATCTCATTTTCTCAAGAATTCTAGTTCTAAATCAAAAGTTCAGCCAAGAAATGAATAGATAAAAGTAAAATAGCATCAAGAAAACAGTTTAGCTAAGCTAATGTACTTCAGTCCATGGTTACAGATAAGTCAGAAAGCTACAAGAGAAGCACATTTTCTAATCAGTTTGTGATATCACAAAACCACACATTTAAATAGATTTTCTTTTTTTGACATCAAAATATCGTTTTAAGCTTTCTGAGACAAGTGTATTGTAACACACACTTCGCCACTCACCTTGATGAAGGTGACGTTGGCAGGGAAGTCCCCAGGCGGCCGAGGTGGTGTGTGTGTGTCAGGGAGCGGAGGAGCAGCTATTGGTCCTCTGGAGATGCGGAGTGAAACTGGGAATACTTGGTTTTCGTTGGAGGTGAAAAAAACATCTTTTTTTTCAGGCCTGTTCGGAGCAACCTCTTGTTCTGCTTCTTCAGCAACCTCCTCTCCCGACCTGTCCTCCATAGTCATCTCATATTTTTCCACTCGAGCCTCTTGGACCACCTCCTCCACAACCTTTGACTTTTCCATCTCCTCACCCTCGTAGACTGCATGCTCCTTCTCCCTCTCCTCCTTCAGGGAGTCTCCTGATCTCTCTGTGTTTTGAATGGGCGCTTCACTTTCATTTCTTTCCCTCTCAATCAGTTCGCCATCCATCTTCTCCACACACTCTACATCCTGCTCCCTCTCCGTACCTTCTTCTCCCTTCTCGATTTTCACGCTCCTTTCGTCCTCTCTTGTCGCACGGGCCTTTAGAACGTGCATCTCTGATAGGTAGTAGCGGATGTTCTGCCTGGCAGCGTGGATCAGCGCCCCGTCTATGTCCAGACCTACTATTCGCGAAGGCTGCCAGTTTTTGGCAATCGCCAAAGTGAGGCGACCCGTGTTGCAGCCCAGGTCCAGAACTTCTTTCCCTTGGAACCACTCTGGTCTGAGTGTGTGCAAACGAGGATCTTCTGTAGAACCTGGGTTCCTATAACCATAGTATTGGTTGTAATTGCCGTACTGGAACTTTTTCTTCTGCTGCTGGTGTTGTTTCTTTTTGTGATGTTGCTGGTTGGGTTTCTGTTGGTTCTTCTGATGTCTCCTGTTGTTTGGATGCTGCTGTTGGGCCTGAAGACCAGTCCCTTGGATATGACCAGGCTGAGGTTCTTTCTGAGAACTGCAAGTCGAACGTTGAGTTTTGTTCTTTTCCAAGAAGGGAGCACCAGAGTTCTCAGATTTGCTGCTGGTGCGCTTGCGCTTGCGTTGCCGATGCATGGCAGGTGCGGTAGTCATGGAAGGTGCAGGATTTTCCAACACAGGTGGCTTTTCATCCTTTTCTCGTCCAGCCGTGGAGCTTGGACAACTCGGGCTCCGTGCTTCCTGAGCCGAAATGGAGTTTGACTCGGAAGCTTCCTCCCCTGAAGCCTCGAATGCCAAACAGTCTGAATGAAGCTCAGAAGATGCTACCTGTAATTCTGTCTGTGAGGCTGAACATGTTCTACTTTTTTCAGACTCAGAAAGCTCAAGTTGGGCCACTGTGCCTTCTGTTCCTCTCCCAGTCCCCCCTACTCCTGTTGCTCCACCATGATGTCTGTTGCGATGCCTCCTCCTACCACCACCACCACCACCACCACCCTTCAGGGGAGTTAAAAGAAGCCCTCCATCTCCAGTCGCGCAGCAGTTTAGGTTCAGGGGGTCAGTGATGTCTCTCGGGATAAGGATTTCGACGGGATCCCTGCTCTTGGCCGGAAGGGGGGAAGATTTGGGCGTCTCTGCGTTTAGAGCCCGGTTCACCTCTTCATCCAGTAAACTGTTGAGGTTCAGTGGGTCGAAGATGTTCCCACCTAGGAGAAAGTTGGTGGGCAGGACAGATTCACTCTCTGAGTTGGCACGGCGACGCCGCTTGCCAAAGATGGGGTGTTTGAAGCCACTGCTCATCGTGCTGCGCCGCTTGTTGAGCCTCGGCTGAGGCTTGGCCTGCTGGACGCCATTATGGCTCTGGATTGAGGACTTTAGCATGGCCTGACCAGGCATGGCTCTGTTGTCCACACGGTCCCCAGTTCCTCGCTCACCAAAGTTATGGGTCTCATCGTCCTTCGTCTCTAAGGGCTGCTGAGGGTTTTCAGTGCATTCATCAAAAAGCTGAGGGTGCTGTTGGGGTGGTGGAGGTAAGGAGTCCACTCCTGGCCTCTCGTTGGGCAAGACAGTCTCTTTATCAACAGACATCTCTATCATCTTTCTGTGAGTGCAGTGGTGTCTACTGATGAAGGTTCAGACATTGACCTGAAGGAAAAGAGAATATTATTGAGGAATAAATCAAAGACTTTAGAATACAGTAAACATCTGAAGTCTGCCACTCCTGTGGCCCAAGTGACACTTAGCTGGCCTGCAAACACATTTTTGACCCAGGACAACCCCAGGCCGCTCCTTCTAACTGCACAAAGCAGACAAAATAAGAGTATTGCAAACTATTGTTACATATTGCAATTGTGTAATCTTTCAAGCTGTTAAAGTGCCCATTTTTTATTTTACTTTTCTGCAGTTAAAAAGTTACAATTATTGTTTCAAATGGTACCATTACTTCCCTCATCCATGTAGTCTATATACAGAAACTTAAGTCACAAAAACAGCTCGTTTTCAAATCATAGTTTTTGTGATGTCACAACATCTCTTTGGCTTACATGAAGACCGCGATTCATCTGGAAACCCAGTAACTCACCTGGAACTGTGGCTGGTCACCCTGTTGGAAACACTGATTGGTAAGTAGCTTATTTCCATACTGTAGCCTTCTGCAATATCAGTATCGCAGAGACCGATATCACAATTACAGTTAGTATATAATAAATCTTGCAGCCCTACTTATACCAATTTCCAGCATCAAGATCATGTGGCAGGGCAGATGCAAGTGACAGAAAAGAAAGTAAACGTCCAGTTTACGTCTGAAAGCATGGACCCACCTTTCCTGAGCGTGGCTCCGCCTCCGGGTCGCCGATGTTTTTGCATAACCCCGCCTCCACTTATGAATAAGTCATGAGCACACGGACAGAGTGGACTGAGGGGGGCACTAAATTAAAAAAAAAGACAATACTAAAATTAAATTACTCAGGACTTTGTCACCGCAAAACAGACTCGCCCCTTTTCTAAAAACCTATACAGATGTTTTCCACGCGACATACGAAGAAACAAAAATGACAAGAAACAAAACAAAAAACAACAGCCTTACTCCGTCTAGCAACTGTCGCCCTGGCAGCTCCTCGCCTTAGCAACCGTCACTCACTTAGCACACTGGCTAGGCAGCGTCAAAAACAATAAGGAGACACACCCCCTCAAAAAAGGGCACAAACCCCGCCTGAAATTAAGGTCGTATATAATTTAGGGGAGGTCGGTGGACCTGTGTTAAAACGTGATGAAGTTAATAATGTTTTTGTTCGTTTTCTTTTCTTTTTAAACTACTCGCTCTCACTGCACACCAGCCAACTTTCCGCTCGCCTGCAGAGCCTCGCTCCTAGCTGCCCTTCCACGCCTTATATAGTCTCGGAGCCCAGCGTACGTCATGACAAGCGGCTAGACCGTCCAATAGACGATTAGATATTGCTCAATCGGTGTCACACGGACCAATGGCGTGCCGCTTAGGGCGGGACTAGCCTACTTTTCGTGCTGTAGGAGTCTCTTTATGTGCCCAAATGAAACGCTGGTTTCTGAAAAACGACCGACTAATAAATTTATTCGCGCCGCATGTGTTAAAAGTAATTCTTCAAAATATCGGAAC
This sequence comes from Brachyalestes nurse, assembly GCA_037974405.1. Classification (NCBI taxonomy): domain Eukaryota; kingdom Metazoa; phylum Chordata; class Actinopteri; order Characiformes; family Alestidae; genus Brachyalestes; species Brachyalestes nurse. The sequence goes on along the minus strand of JBBPCY010116708.1, from coordinate 13,390 downwards.
TGCCCCGTTCACTGCAACCAATGCCCGCGTTACATTAACTTCGTACTTCTTTAAAGGCAGCGAATGAGTCAACAAAGCTCCCGAACGCCACAAGAGCAGATTTTGTCCTTTATGTGACTTTTTAAGTTCATAGACGTGATATAATGGCACTGATGACTAACAGTCTAATATACTATTGTAAAGGACACCGGTTTATGCTTGACGTAAGTGGTATTGACGAGAAATATGATCACAGCTTACATATGTTTATCCCCCCTCCCACTCCCACATTGCATGTAGTGGACAGACCGATACCGACGGGCTTATGGGTAATGTAGTCGTATCGCCACAGCATGGTCGCCTACATTTTGAGGCCTTTCTACTCATATTTATTTCTTATTATTTTGTATATTATAACCAATGCTTTTCACAATATAGCAATCGTGCCAGGGTTAGACATGAAAGGAAGCACAAATAAACAATAAACAAAAAGTGAAGTCAACCAGTGAGAAAGCAGTGGTGCCATATTCAGATGGGGTTTGAAGCCCATTTCTGTTATGAATGTGGAATTTTCCAAACAACAATAAAAGATGAGTCAATGTCAAGTCTTCACCTATAAAACCAAGAAAAAATGTCTCCCTCCTTCAGTTTCACTGCACCTCCGTAGCAATTTCCCAAAAATGGCTCCAGATCAGTCTAGAAAATTCTGGTATATACACCCTACCATTTAAAGGCTTTGAGTCGAATGAGATTTTCTACATTTAAAATTAGCTAAAAAAATACACAGAATATTCTTTGCTAACAAATACATCTACAGTATGTTCACCATTGGAGTTCAATGGCCAGAAAATGTTATATTTTTAATTCAACTCTACTGATCTATAGAAACCACTTAATATACTTGTAATTATAATGTGGATCAACAGACAAGTGTTAGATATTTAACAAACTACTAAGTGATGAAACAGTTAACAAGTACATTTACAGTTGAAGGACAGTCTAGAATTTGACTCTGCATCACCATGCAACCAGTTAACTGGATGTCAGACATGCGTCCATACAAGGAACTCATACTAGAGTTCACAAAAATCTGAATATTTGTGCTGCTTTTTGTTGCCTTTCAACAATAACATTATTTTCGTACCAGTGACGCAAAACAAAACAACGTTAAGGGATCATGAATGAGGATGTTTTGATGTCCATCTAGAAATCAGCAAGTAGGTTCAGAAAAGGACAAGTCTCAAATGCCCTAATTAGAATCTAATTTTAGAAAAGCTAACCCACTCCAGTCTGATGTCATCAATGTATCTACCAAAATAGACTAAAATATTCCTCTCAAACAATAAACAGCCTAAACATAGAACTGAGGACCAGCTCAGTCCACAAATTGTACATGTGTTCTTCATCTATCTATCTATCTGTCAATCTATCTGTCAATCTATCTATCTAGCCATCCATCCGTCCATCCATCATCCATCCATCAATCCTGTCAGGGCCTGTGGATTAAACCCCACTCCTGAAGGTGACTCATCACTATGAAGCCTGTTGAATAATCCCATTGTTTCTCCTGCTACATTGAACTGTGATGGCTCTGCAGGTTCAGCTGAAGGTTCAGATCTTTCTGTGGAAAGCTGGTGGTTCTGAGACTTGGCATGGGGCCAGTGATTGTTAAGCAAACAAATCTCTGCTCTGAAGTGAGTGATCTACACACTATTTTAGAAGATTAGTTCTGTCCAAACTGGATCACTAAAGGCTGAGTAAGGCTTGCAGCTTTATATTGATTTTTTTTTTAAATAAAATGTTCTCAGCTATAGGTGGTAGTTTCCTACATTCATATATTTATATTTATATGTGTTTATAGTCTATAACCTGACTTTTTCTCTCCCAGAATCTTGCACTTTATAGTATCTTATGTATCGTATAGCTCAGTGTATATTTTAGTGTATAGTTTATGTACGTATAGTTTAGTGTATAGTGTATGTATATTTAAAGAAACTGCCGCTTATCCAAAACACCTCTCATGAGGCAGGTCTCCAAACTTGCCTGAACATGCCTGAAATCTTTACAGTCGAGGAAATAATACAGGGGCCTAATTCGTCCACCAGAGGGAGGTAAATCTCTATAGTTTGTCATTGTTAAAGCCAGCCCCAGACAATAATTGCCACCGGAACGTCAAGACTTTAAGAAGTGGTCCACCATCCTCGATATACCCAGTGTAACTGAATGTCACCCGGTGTTTTACCTGGATGGATTCAGTTCTGCCTTAAACTGAAGTCTTACTGATCCAGTTTCATGATAAACTTTACTGACAGAGAGCATGAAAAGTGTGTATATTTAAAAGATATATTTTAGAACTGTAATGTTTATATACGGTAAACCCCCAACAGAGCACCCGCAAATTGAGAAAAACAAAAATAACTATTGCCTGTTTTTATAGTGTAAACCCTAAAAATGCCCCCAAATATGCTCCCAAAACCTTTTTTGGGAGTCAATTTCATTTGAAACTATTTTAAAGAAATAGTTATTTTAAAGAAAAGACAAACACAAGACAGTATAAACGTAACAAAATTAGAGCTTTATTAAGTGTACAATGTACAATTAATTTACAAATCTGTACATGAAAAGAATAATAAATATATTTACATGCTTTGTCAATTATATAAAAGTACAAAATGCAGAACAGGGATACTGACAGGCAGAACAGCTTCAATGACAACTATGCCTGGATAAAACATGTTTAATAGTGTCATGAGCTTGTTTTATTAGAGTCGTGACATCCTCGCCCCATGTGGCATCGTGCCTGTGAGACTGTGCTGCAACATGGTTGGATGTGGATTCAGAGCTGCCATTGTAACCTGTTCTTTCTCGCCTCTTGAGAGCTGCCATATTAACTCCTTTTTCTTCTTGGCCAAGGTCAGAGTTGATGTAAGACATTCACATTCACATGTATACATTTTAAGGAGTTTACTGTAAAATGGCAATTGCTTCATGACGTACCTTATTATAAATAACTGAATAACAAATCTAGAGTTCGAGGGGTCAGTTAATATTATTATGTGGTATTTAATACATCTTTGCACAGGATTTCTAGCTATGACCACTTTCAGTGTCCTGGGACAGTCTACCAGCTCTGTGAGGCGTCAAAGCCATGAAACCCAAGATTTCGTCTCACAAACTCAAAGCAATGAGACCCCTGAGGCCACTGGGTAGGCCACATCTGACATTTTCACCTCCAGAGCATCACTGTTCTTTCAGCTTTATTACCGGCCTGGAGCTGAAGCTGTGTTCACCATGGCCTCCACAAGTTCTGTTGTTGGTTCTGAAACAAGGTTCTCCTCAGAGTCCTCTGTGTAGGGCACGAAGTGATGGTTGGAGCAACTGGCCGAAGCGGCGTTGGGGACGCAGTTTTGGCCGGATGCTGGAGTGCCGTTACTACAGCGACTGCTGGTGTGGAAGTGACGAAAGATGAGGAAGATGAACAAGAATCAGAAGATAGAGGAGATACAGATGGTGGGAAGGGGAAGTGGCAGGGGACAGAGAGGTATGTGGGCGATGAGGAGTAGGGCGGGGATGTGCTGGAGTAGCAGGGGGATGGAGGAGGAGAGAGAGAATAGGGAGGAGAAGGGTAGGGATGTGACAGGGCTTGTCCTGAAGCATGTGGATGGTGGAGGACGAATGACTGGGGATACAGTTGGTGGCTGTTGGCGTAAGAGAAAGCCTCGGATGTTGCGGAGACCCAGGGATGGCCAGGAATGCGGGCTGAATGTGAATCCAGGTGATGCCGGAGGCCCTGGATGAAGCTTTCCCTCTGGGATGGCTCTGCACACTCGATGAAGCTGGCCAGGCGTGAGATGCACTCCCGAAAACCCGCCGTGTAGAGCGGGCTGCTGGCCTTGAGTTTTGACGGGTCATGGAGGGAGATGTGAGGCAGGCAGGGTTTCCCGGCCGTCAGTGCCGGGGCTACAGTGTCAGACGAATCCTTGTTGAAATCTACTGAGAAGTACGGAAGGGAAAGAAACAGGAAAGGAGCAAGGAAGGAGATAATGAAAGAAACAGGAATGAGTGGAGCAGAAAGGGGTGGAAAGCGTGAAGAAAATAAAAAGAAGACAGACGGGAATGTTTGGGGAATTGAAATGAGTTTATAGTAGTTATTGGGGGTTGTTATATGAATAATTATTTCAGAAATAAAAGGCAAGGAAACAAGTGAATGAGGAGGATAGAAGCAGATGGATGGAGTGGTGGAATTGTAGATGGGTATGAGAGAATGTGTTGGGGAAAAGAATGGTAAGGTTCAAGGAAAGAAGAAAAGAAGGGAGACAAGAAGAGAGAACATAAATTAGAGAACACATCAGTTGATAATAAGAAACAACCTGAAAAAAGCAGAAAAGTGAGCAAAACATCTTCATAAGCATTCTGGCTTAGTCCTTTAGCTGGAGTGGGAACCTCTGTTGGCAATAGAGGACGTTCAAAACTGACTGCACATCAGCTCCCACATGGTATAGTGGCCAGAGACTAGTGGCCTGTTGGGTCAATGGAAGCCCAAAAGGGGCAAACACAAAGAATTTTGGCCAAATGTCCCACAAGACATGCACTCTTGTTATCTTAACACCTCACTGTTATCCATAAGTGAAACAGAACTTAGAAGAGATCCAGTATGGTCCATGCATACAGAAACCGTGACGTTACCTTTGTTTTCCTTCTCATTGCTCGTTCTTTTCCTGATGTACTCAACAGTGAGCTCCAGGATTTCTGCTTTCTCCAGTTTGGGGTTTTGGAGTCTCTGAAAGAAAAGTCCAGGTATTTAATTATTTTGAAGTTGTAGAAGAAGCGAGAAGATCGCACGTAGAAAAGTTTAGCAGTAAAAGTGAGTTCGAGCGATTCACGCAATTTCAGAAACAAACAAAATATTACGTTGTTTTACTTTATATGGGCTAAATGAATGTACCATGTCCGGCGTGTTGTCCAGCAGAAGTGTCCTCAGTTCGTCTAGTCTCTGGTTAATCCGGTCTCTCCTCTTCTTCTCGATCACCGGCTTTAAAATCTGCTTAGAAACACAAATTTAAGAGCGATTATTGTCTCACATGTGCTCTTACTGAGTTCGCCCTCCATGTAAACGCGTGGATACATGCTTTTAATGTTAACTGTTTATTAATCTATGCAATAGCTATAGACGTGCGAATTCTACATATTTATAGCAACTTTTAAACATCCATCGTAAGCTTTTACATTTTAGAAGTAGATTTATATACAAAATACTAATCATCCATGATCCTGCAACCATACTGTCCTCAAAAGTAAGTCGCTAAAAGTACATCACAGCTAAAATGAGTTTTTAACTAATAAAACAACAAAAAATACCCACTCTTTTGGATGTTCTGCGGTTTGGTATTTTTGGAGTCCCCATGGTTTAAAATCCTCTTTTCAATGTAGCGACAAGATCAAAGCAGCCACGAGCAAATTAAAACAAAAGTTTAGAGCAAAAAAGAAGTTTGAGCAAGGCAGATGAAGCTGAAGCGGTTCTCTGTGGAGTTTCTGAAAGAAGCTTGGATGTAGCTTCACATATTTATAGGGAACAGGGCTTGGGGGGGGGGGGGTGTTAGTGACACACCTCCAAATACCCCAAATACACCCCACCCTCCAAATTGCACCTCTATTGGGATCCATCCCATAATATCCCAGATAAAAACCCTATAAACCAATCATTCCCCCAAATCTAAAACTGCTACTGCAGACTTTTACTCTGGAGGTTTTTACTGATGGCGATGGAGCTCCAGCTCTTAATACCCATTTTAAAATGACGGATCTGAATCTTTTGGAATCTAACTGACCTTCAATAAAGAGGCGATATATGTTTGGTTATTTAATAAATAAATATAATGAGTAATAAATAAATGGATCATAAATGTCTCAGATTGGAGGAGGACCGTTAGGGTTACTGGTAATTAACTGGGTTACTGGTGATTAGCTGGGTCAGTGGTATAGTGGTAATTAGTGAAATATTGCGTGTGGTGGCGATGTGTTTGGGGTCCAGTTTAGGCTGTTTTATTGCAGTGTGTTAACCTAAACACACTCCTGGGGTCACGACCTCTGAGTATATATTTTTTTATGTGTATTTTTAAATATATTTAATTATACACTATAATGAACATTATATTAATAATTAACAACAACCATTGCAATGTAATTCCAATAGTATCGATTTCCAGTGTTTAACGCTATGCTTCTTTATGAATATGAATATTATAACAATTTATTATAATATAATTATAATAAATATTATAATAATTGTTATTATAATAATTGTTTGTTTAATTGTGTTTTATATTTTATAAAGTAAAAATACGCACGCACACACACATCCCAAATGAATACGATGGGAGAAACTTTTCTCGTGGGAAATGAATACTGATGCTCTCTGCAGCGTGTAAAAATGAACACTCTCGCATGCAGTTTTCGCGAGACCTATAGCGCTCGCGCCTCCTAGTTAGGCGGCAAGATTGAATACACAACCAGCAAAGAAAGACCAAAACAACTAGACTGTGAAAAAATACAACAATTTAGCTTATGTAATCTTGTTCAAGTTCGCAGAAATTCTAATAAATTACAAATTAAATCACATTTCACATTTGTTAACTTACCATTTGAAGTTTTATGACCTCAAAATGTGTAATTGACCAAATGTGCTTACTTATTTACATTTCAGTCCACTGACACTTCAGCTGTGTGAGTAAACTGATGTGAGGAGATAAAACAAGTTGAACAGATTCTGAAGATGAGGCCCAGCATGTTTATGGTCTGCACACTGATGCATTTTCTGGAGGTCGACTTGTATACCTGCAACTATAAAGTATCACCTGGTTCCTCCACACCAAGAACCTTCATCTCCTGCTGGTGGTTTTTCTGCTTCTCTTCTAAAGTAAACATACAATAATCTGAAACTTTCTGTTCCATTTGATGATATGTTTGGCCAGACTTGTCCAATAACCACTTCTCCAATGAACATTTCAAGCCAACATTTCTAACTGAAGATTATTGCTGTGGAATTTATGGTGTCTGGATTATGGACACCATTCTCCAAGATACAATGTAAAGAGAGCAATTGTACTTGATTTTCGTAATGTAAAAATTACGTAAATCCGGGCATTTTCAACAGTAAGGCTATTTTATGATGTATATAATAGTCAAAAATTGCATTTTGTCGTTGAGGTGCAATGTGTGAGGACCAAGTGGTGTTTGGCCTTTTCACTCTACACTGTCTTTTAGCCAAAAACGAAAAAACTCCCGTGGGAAAACTCAAGGTGAGCTCGGCCGTGCACCTTTTGCCGTGACACCTTCGTTAGCATGATGATGGTCTTGACACGCGCTGCTCCAGCTCTGGCACGTTTCCGTGAGAGTGATTGCTGACCAAAGTGTGTGTCTGGATGACACCAACACTCCCCCACCCCCAGATCACCACTCACGCATTTAGTACACCCTAAAGTGGCGTGCGTTGAGGGTGGGGGTGAGTGTATAGAAATAAAATCGTAATTGATAAACAGAGAAACCGAGGTCATAAACTCATAAACCCATAAACCCATAACAGCAGTGATTCAAGGCGGAGTTGAAAGTGGGGTTAGTTCAGTGGACATTATGCTATTCTGACCCACAACTGACCTGTGATCTACTTCATAATAAAGTTTCAAATATTTGGGCCAAAAATAATATCACATAAAATGCATTGTCTTCCCCAATGACAAACAGCGGCTCCCATGAATCCACCCATCCTCTTACAATGTTGGAATAACATTGGAGCACGTGAATAAGAAATGGTTGTGATCGATGTTGCTCAAAATGCAGCTCATACTTACAATCTGAAAGTTAAAAAGACGTGAGGGTGGATGTTAGACATCGGAAAGGGGATTTAAGAGCCACTACCTCCCGTCGTCCAGACGGCTAAAGTACTGATCTCCTGCAGAGCTGGAACCACAGAACAGGTGTGGAGGGGCGACATGCACACTTCACACTCAAATACCATGAAAGAAGTGTGAACACGCGCCGCTGGGACAAAGCCTTTTATTTGTTTTGCTTTTTGTTGCAGGTTTGGCCGTGTTTCAGCACAACAATGCCACATTTGAACGTATCTGTACAACTAATTAAACCGTAATAATGTTTAGCTTCATGTTGCCCTGTCTCCCCTTTACCCTCACAAACCTCTACACAAACTTACACACACAAAAGTTTGAAGTTGATGATCCTGGTAGGTTTGCAGAAGCTGCTTAGCTAGTGCTGAAATTAATCATGGAGAAATGGCATTTATCCACTATGCTATCCAACCAACTGCCCGTCAATATTAGATCTGCACCAACTGTTTTAAAACAGCTCCAAATTCCGCACTATTCTCCCCGCCTTCTTTTAGATATTTGCATTTCCATCTGCTTTCCACATTTTCCAATTTTTATTGGAAAATCACGATAAATTATTTATTTTTTTGTTTATAGTAATAAATAAACTTGACTTTACAAAACGAAATTTCAGGGTCGCGAATTTCAATATTTCAATGTTTGCCTCATTTGTTAATTTCCTCTATTTTACAATTCTGACTACTTTCCAGGTTCTCGTGGGAAAGCACTTGTGTGAGGTGGGAGCACACACTCCAAAATCTTTATGATGATGTTTCTGACACTTCTTGTTAACACCGAATGCGAAAAGATGCCAAACGGTGAAGAAGGTCCATGCAGTTTGATGGTAGGAATGTGGGAATGTGGCCTTTGTGGAAATGTCATCCTGATGGACAAACACAGCAGAGTTCTAACCTCATCATAAACCTTTAACATCACTTCAGTTCAGGGTGGGGTGGAAAGTGCAGAGTGAGGTCAGGCAGGTGAAAATTGGACAGTCCTGTTCTGACACACCGCTCACCTGCAACTTACTTTTTTATATTTTTTTATATTGAGGACAAAAAAGAAATTATCCTGGTTTTTAACACTTTGTGCAATGAGATGAACTTCACCAGGACATCTTTCAGCTGAAACAGCTCCTCCAGTGAAGAACCAACACCTAAGATCACATGGACACACTTGACCAGAGCACAGATTCAACACTAAAACCCAAATCAGTTAAAATGAACCAAATACTATAACTCTAAATATATAATATTTATAAAGAGATGTGTGTAAAGTGTGAAGTTGGCTATTGTTTTTTGAACGCCAGTCGTTAAGAGTTTGGCCGCTATTAATCTGGACGCTGATCTGAGATCAGGTCAGTGTCCGAGACCCCTGGAGGTTAGAGCGCGCGCTGATGGACTGATCCCTGCAGAGCTGAAACTGAAGATCAGGTGTGAAGTGAGGAGCTGGTCGGACTTCACACTGAAACCAAGAGGTGTGAACACGCGCCACCAGGACAAAAAACCCTGTCAGCTTTGGGTGTCTAAACGGAGTGAATACTACAAGTGCCCGTGCCATGCACCAAATTCACTGTTCCGTTTGAATAGATCTGAACTATAATTCACTATCTGCTCAAAACATTTCATTGATTTCAACATTTCCTGAACTGTAGTCTGCGCAGTCCCTTTTGGTGGATTCGAAATAAAAAATTTCCCGAGGGGCGAATCATAAATATTGACCCTGTTTGTTACTGGAGCTTTGTTCCAGCTTTAGGCGTCTAAGCAGAGTACTTGCCTGTGCGCGAGAAATACTCTAAAATGATAATTTGTTCGAATTCACTCACACCCTTGATTTTTGGGCTCTATTTGACAAGCAATTTGAATCTCCAGAAAAGTATGAAATTAAAAATCACTACCCAAGTTTATGTTTCAGGTAGTTTAGAGCTTTTTGTTGAGGTGTGTGAAAGCTAAGGGTAATAAAAAGGGGCGAATCGTTTTTGTTCTCGCACATTAGAATCTTTCCCATCTCAACACTTCTCCTCTGACACACCCGAAAATCCCACTTCTCAAACCGAAAGACTGGGGAATCCATCAAAATTAGCTGCGCAGAATAACATTTTTGGAAATACTCAGGTCAGTGAAACACTTCCAGCAGATATTTCTGGACACGCACGCACACACATACACTTTGTAGAATAGCTGACAATTATGTACGCTCAGTTTTTGAATTCATTTTAGAATTCTGACGATTTTCCAGGTTCTCGTGGGAAAGCTCCTGTGCTAAGTGAGAATGCGCACACTCCTCCAAAATCTGTCTTTACGATGATGTGTCTGACACGTCTTGTCAACACCAAATGCGCTACGAAAAGAGGCCAAACGGTGAGGAAAGTCCAGTTTGATGGTGGGAACGTGGCCTCTGAGAAAATCTCATCTTGTTGGACAAACAGAGGACAGCACCATCTACTCATAAACCCATAACAGCTCTTTAATTCAGGACAGGGAGAAAAGTGCAGCGTGAGGTCAGGCCGATTAAAACGGGACTGTTTTGTTCTGACCCACAGCTCACTTGAAACAATTCTTTGTAAAATTTCTAATTTTGCGAATAGAAATGATCCTGATTTTCCGTGTTTTATGATGTGTATGAATTTCACAGGACCTCCTTTACCTAAAGTAGCTCCTCCAGTAAACATCCAACACTTAAGAACACATGGACACACTTGACCAGAGTAAAGATTCAACACTAAAAAAACAAATCAGAAAAAATGAAGCAAACAGAATATTATATTTATAAAGAGAATCCACCACTGTTCAAAAATTCAGCACTGTTCCAGTGAATCCCCGAATGTAACCCTCATGTTATGTTCAATTTTACTAATGTCTTTCAGGCATGAGATCAATTTGACCAACCATGAAAACCTCTAGAAAACTGTTGAAATTAAAATTACAATCCATTCTTTGCTGAGGTTCTAAAAAGTGCTTTAAAGAAAACGTTGACATGAAGAGAATTCAGCTCTGCAGCTCATTAGCATTTTGCGCTGTTTGGCATTTTGCGGCTTAATAAACACAGCGTCCCTTGTGCACGCGCTATTTACGCAATGTACGTAGAACTTCCGTGAAACCCGTGCGGCAACTGAACCGCGGTGTCTCAGCCTGCGTTTTGCCTTATATTGTTATAGGCGCAAGGTTTTAGGTACTTTTCTGCACGCCAGTGCAGGAATACACGAAACCCAAATAGGAAAATCACGAAGAGACTCGTGGATAAACTATACTCCATGCAAAGCAAATCAATAATAAAGACTTTGTCCTAATTCTGATTCTTTTAAACACAGCTGATGGGACGTTGTGTTTTGAATATAGCCATTCAGAGGTCTATTTGGGAAACATAATAAATGTGTACTGCATAATATACCCTCTAACAGAAATTGCTATGCCAGTGTCTGCCTGTTGACTTCACCCACACAGTCTATATTGATTACACCAATTTTTTTTCAACTAAAAAAGTGTTATGATACGTAGATAGATACACTTTAAAAACAAAGATTTGCTCAGAAGCTTAAAGTGTACTGAGTAATCCCTCAGTACAGTAAAAAACGGTGAGGTAATATAAACATGTACTGTATATAACATTTAGACACGATACCAATAAATAGTGAAAACACTGATCGCTTGTAAAGTGCAAGTAAATAATGTAAACAGTTCCCGCACGGGTTTCACGGAAATTGAGACAAAACATTAATTTTTGTCCCTAGAGCAGCGGCTCACGCTCATATGCCCTTTCACTGTGCACTGAGGACAGCCTGTAGGTGCAAAAAAGTAAACGTGAACAAGTCAAAAGTAAGAATTAAAAGAGCTTTCAAAATATTACTCCACAGCACAACACATATTTTGAAGGCAACTCGACCGTCCGATCTCTCTCCCCATACATTACAGAGTCGACCATAAAAATTGATTTTTAAATGATCAATAACGTACTCCCAGTTGAATGCACACGCACTGCAGCCGATGGTAATGGACATTTTGGCGTTGGAGTGGTTCCAAAAAATAATAATGAAAAATAATAAAAATGAAACCTGCGTCTGGCTGTGATGGTGAGAACTCCCTTCCTGATGCGCCGAATCAGATTCCTGGTCATGTGTGCAGAGCGGGTTGACTCCTGTTCACATCTGCATCATGGTTAGGCAGAGCACCTGGTTGTTGGGGGGCAAGGTGATCTTCCTCGCTGTCATTTTCTGCCTCAGATCATATGTAGAAGTGATTCAGAACATCTGGAAGGAAGGGCTCACCGTCACAGAAGGTGGAGACGCTCTACACAAATGTGGCTACGATAAATAATAATAAGAGAATTCCTTTATGCCGCATATCCGTTTCTAACAATTAGGGTTTCTTAATTTCTCTAATAAAGATGGTATTATTGATTAGTCATTAATGATTAGCAATTGATTCCTCAGCTCCGACATGTTTGGGAGTTTAGGTCAATTCTTGGCCAGTGATTTTTAGACTGTTTCTTCATTGTACTTAGTTTGTAGGACAGTTTGACAGATTTGTGTGTAATGCAGACTATAGTTCTTCTATGAAAAACGAAACTCTTATGATAAAGGGATGCACCAAACAGGACACATTTTTTTTTGGACACATTTTTAACAGAATGTTGTGGAAAACAGGACGAAGCTGAAGTCAGCCGCTTATTTATCATCTTCTCATTTGATTCTTCATTCAAAACCAAAATGGTGCTGCAGTCACATTCTGGTGTCTGCAAATTTTCCAAGGTGTGGTTTAGGTAAATGTCATGAGACTCCAGCAGTAAGAGAAAAGAGTCTGAAGGAGAAAAAGGGGCAAGGAGAGTCTATGAGAGGATTTAGTTGACAATAAACTAAATAAACAATGACATAAGCTCTCTTTATTTATATATGCAACACAGCACTGTGCAGGTAACTGTGTGCACATTTAGGGTGAAATGGAAAATGCAAATAAAAAGATACCTTCAGCCTTGTGAAAAGAGGAACACGATAACATCCAGCTGAATGAAAACTCTTTAAATTTGGTAAAAGTTGGGTAAAATTACAGATACAGTACTGATTTTCTCAGTTTATCACTTCGAGTTTCCCCTCATCCCATCGCCTGTTTGAGCCCAATTCAGCTTCCTCAACAATTTGTGAAATTACAAATGAACTTCCTCTTAACCGCTTCCATATTGGTCGTACCATGACCTCCACCACAGCACACAGTTTTACTGAAAACCCCCCAGATCTATCAACCTCATTTGGCACTCAGTTTAGTCCAGCAGACTTAGATAACTTAACAAACTGCTTAGAGAACGCTCTTCGATCCACACTAGATTATGTCACTGTCAGGTCTCGTCAGCGGCCACCAGAGGCCGCTGTGGGTTTGAGCTGGGGTTTTGTGTTTTTCTGGTGTTTTGAGTTTGGGACTTTTGTTATGAAGGATGGGGTTTTGTTTCAGGAATTAGTACCAACTGTTTTGTGTTTAGTTATTGGGTGTTAGGTTTTGGTTTTTGTATTTAAGGGACTTCTGTTCAGTCATACTTCGCTG
>JBBPCY010116693.1:0-18169 GCA_037974405.1 Brachyalestes nurse | reverse complement strand
GGTAAAAATAAAGATATTTTAAAGCAAGCTATATATATATATATATAGCTTGCTTTAAAATATCTTTATTTTTACCTTGTATTCGGCTATTGGTACAGATGAAGCTGGAGGGGAACTTCACAGCAGCAGTCTTACACCCTCTTAACTTCTAAGGGACTGCAGAGGAGAGGGTGAGCAGCTTCAAATATCTTAACGTACACAAGATTTAACATGGACTGAACATATTCCAAAAAGGCAAGGGAGCGTCTGTACCACTAGAGACAGCTGATGAAGCTTCAAGTCTCTCCAGTGATCCTAAGGATTTTTTCTCTGGACCTTTTCTCTTGGGATCAGCTGTGTACAGGACATTAAGACAATACAAAAAGTGATCAGGTCAGTGGAACACTGCACCAGATCAGTTCCACTGTCTCTGCAGGATAATTATACCAGGAGATGCAGGGCCAGAGCAACTGGGAGCATTAGAGACTCGTCTCCCCCCAGTAACTGTCTGTTTGACCTGCTGAAATCAAGCCTTTTAAAATATTATGGCCAAAACAGAGGGGCTCAAGAGGAGTTTATATCCTCAGGCCAGGATATGACACACAACTTTTGACTGTTTATTATAACACAAACTGAACTCTGCCCGTCTCACCTGCTGTGTGTCACTTAAGTCTATCTACATCAACCAACAAACTACTGCACTGCTCTTTACAGTACATATGTATTCTATTCAATCACACTGCACACTGTTCTCTTGCTTCTAATTGTAATGTTTGCTTATTTCGAATATATTTTCTATATATTTTTATTACATTGGTTTAATTTTATTTAATTTATTTGTAAACTTTATTGCACAGTCCCAACTCACTACATGTTGTACTTGTATAACCGCATATGAATCAGGGTTGTAGTGATTGTTTCCCATTTCTAGCAACTGACTGTTTAGACTACAGCGTGTATTCACAGTCAGTGTACATACATATAAGTAGGACTTCCAGAAATACTGGAGTGTGGTATGCTTGATCTCATGAAAATGAATACTTTAGAATACAAATGGAATTACCTGATTCGTCTGTCAGTTCCAAATTATTTAGTTAATCTAATATGCAAGGCCTTCAATCCAGAGGTCATAGAAAAGGAATAAATAATTGGTAGGACAGTTTTCTGTTGGGAGATTTTTATTTTAATCCTTTAACATACTGAATATTTTAATTATTAATTATTTGAATTCTATAATCATTTTGTTTCAAACAAAATAATTACTGGAAAACTTTCAGAGATTTAATGCAAGAACCCAGACGATTCTATTAAATATGAACTGACTACAAACAGGTATTTTTAGTTGTCAGAAATCCTTAAGCCTAGAAGCCCCAGAGAGTTCCCCACTGTTAAACTTGCAATCTTTAAAATGTAAAAACATAATAACACATGGTATTATGAAGCTAAATGGACATGTAATTATGAAACACAAAAGCTTTCACACAAACATCATAAGCCTCAGTATCAGATGTCTTTCTCTGCATGAGCCTCTTAGTGAGACTAGCTTGCCAATTAACTGCACTTCAAATGCGGCTAATATTTGATTCTTCCATGCACTTCACAGAACGACCAAGTAACAGCACAGCAGTGAGGGCACGCAGCTGCATACAGAGTAGAGTGAAAATGGGAGGAACAGGGCAAATCATGTGACAGCAATATTTAGTATTCATTCACCATTTTGAGGTCAACGAGTCACATTTCATTTCAATGATTTCCCCTCTCTCTCAGTATTGGCATGGATTTCATGTTGAATATGCTGTTCCAGTGATTTAGATATTAAGGTGATGGAGATTGGGCACAAAAATGTACTTTATGGCAGAACAGCATTTGCATGCATTTTTTTTTCTCATCCACACACACGTGCGCGAAGAAAGAAACTGCAGTGTGCTACAATTAGGTGAATTTAAAGGCTTCAGCCCATGTGGAATTAAATGTAAACCAATAATCAAGTAACATGGGTTAACATGGTCATTGATTTTGAGCCAGCTTTAACAAGCTGTGATTGTTTGCTCCGTTCACTCAGAATCTTTACTACAACTACTCTGTAATCCTAAAGGCAGGTCTGGAAGACATTCTGCTGGTCAGGATTGATTTAGGGGCAAATCTGAGGCTCGTCACAGAGGGAATCCTCAGCTGGAAATGGACGACTGACCAGGCAATCCATTTGCAACACTGGTAGAAATGTAGACACTTGTTAATGGAGGAGGAAGTCTATCAAGGCATCTCCTGTGGGAGAGAATTCAATTCAATACTTTAGGAAATTAAGCTGCTATCTCCAAAACCTCTAGGCATTCATTAGTTTACAAGATGTTCTTTGTTTTCCACATAAATTTGCACTTTATTTCTTTCTCAGGGCTGAGTTACTTTCTGCTTTGGCAGCTGAGAGTTCCCCCCAGAGCAATGCCAAGCCTTTGGCAATGTAATTTTTTAATACATGTTTCGGGACACATATGCAAGAGACATATTTAATGACAATGATTATGACTATGCAATTTAAATCACCTCTGACCTGTGGGTACTGGCTGAATTAATTAAAACGAAACACTGGGTTCATAGGCAAATAAACATTGAAGGATTTCATTCCAATCAAAAAAAGTTGAACATTTCCATACCTCTAAAAAAGTTTCATGCACATTAATTTAGAATCATCTCATGTGGAATTTATGAATAAATAAACTATTGCAGATGAATAAATGGATGCATATAATTAGGAAGAACAGATTATGTATTATTAAAATCAGTCTCTTGCAAGACCACTTTAATGATACAAAATGTCATTTGCAATTTGAAGAAGACATCCATTTGAATACAGTTGTCAGCTGGTAGCTGCTATTTGAAATGTCTCCTTAAAGTGTTTTTGAAATGTCTTCCCACGTGGTGACAGCTTTTTTGGGCCAACAGGACAGCTTCATTTCATTTCTATTCATAAAGACTGCCACTGTGAAACTGGGAAAGCAAGATTAAAGCCTGGATTAGAAAGCCAGGTGAGGCATATCAGGATGTGATAACTAGAACTTTGAACTGTCCCCTTATTGAAACAAGCGCCTAGCATTGCAGTCCTTCTAACCACTCAAGAGAGAACACAAGTGCAGAGGGAAAAGGGCTGGGAGTGGCAGGTTTAAAAGGCCTGCCGCTGGTTGAACTTGAATTTGTGGCTTGAGCAAAAAACCATCAGTGAAAAAAACCTTACCATGGAAAGGGCTTGAACTTTTGAGTAGGTGGAGGTGAAAAGGGACAAAACTAAATGAAAGCTGTCAGGAAGCACACGTTGGTGGACCTGGACTGGGTTAAACTGAAAAGTTCTCTCGAGGAAATGTTCCTATCAAAGGCAAAATAAAACTTAAAAAGGGTAAAACCTTGCGATGGTGAGAAAAGTCCCAGGGGTACAAGCCCCCAGGAACAAATCTGGGAGAGCAGAGAAACTAACTGGGATTTGGATAACATGAAGAATGAATCGCTTCCCTCAAAGCTGGCTTTAAGGGCCAGTCCATACGTGCTGCTGATGATACCACTTACTAGGAAGAGGTGCTAATGCTATTAATTTTGAGGCAGCCAGAGTGCCAGCCAGAGTGGAAAAAGCGCCCCCCTAGTGGACAGCAGGGTGGTAGAAGCCGACCCAGCTCCTGGGTGACCCCTTACGGGACCTCCGCCTGGAGCTCCCTGGCATTGCACATCCAGAAGGTAGCATTGGCTTGGTTAAAAAAGAAGTCTGCTGCAGCACCTAGAAAAGAAAGGTAGGGGGTAACGGTTGTTGACTGTAATCTTGTTTTGGCCCAAGCCGGCGGTCGATGGTTCTGTCATATGGCCTATGCACCAGAATGACCTGGTTTTCTGTTTATGAGGTCTCAGTTCCAGTTGCACTTTGGGAGAACTGGATGGACTGGGTGCACTGGATGGGGGAGAAGGAAGATGGCTTTCGTGCTCGGTCATTACTAATCAAGACCTCTAACATTGGGGTCCCCAAGCAACCACAGATCACAGGAACCAGTCAACCAGCAGATTATGATGCTGTAACCAGGGGAAACCCAGGATCAGGTGTAGGCAGGGGGCAGTGACCACAAACAGACAGACCCACTTATTGTGCTGACCAGAATGAGAGGCCATCGACGGTGGACAAAAGCAGGAGCCAACTTAATTCCAAACTGATTTTTTAATGAGCTCATGTAATTTGCATTGTTCACAGGGGGCTGTAAAATGACATCCTTGCTATACTAAAGGGTCCTACCCCTGATCCTGGGTTGGATCTTAAATAATCACCTAGTTCATTACTTTGGTTTATTATTCAAGTTGTAGACATCAGAAGATGAGTGTGATGTAGAAAGTCCCTTTCCATTAAAGTGTATTGTCATACTGGTGTGTTTTGGAGTGTTCAGTAATGAACATTCTAATGCATTCTAACTGCAAGTTAATGGTGAAACCATAGCAACCACAGCTTGTGCTGTTGTACAACAAACATTATCATCCTGTCAAAGTCAAACGAGTGACACCAGCATTGAGGCAAACATCGTTTCACTGATGAGGAGATGTTTAGCTGATCTGCAGTCAGACAGTGTTACAGGAGTGAGTATAAGAACAATTACATTATGAAGAAATAGACTATAGAACTTTAGTGTGGAATGTTGGTACATAAGCGATGGGTAGAACTGTAAAAAAAACTTCCCCAATTAAGGGTAAAAAACAAAAAAGGTTATGATATTTGTTAAGAAATCCCATCAATATAAATGGCTGAAAATCCATATTTTTCATATCTGAGACATGAAAAAGACAGGAAAAAAGCCAAAGAAAGTATTTATTTATTTGAAACAGTTCACTCTGATAGAGCAGAGAAATGAACTCAGCTAACCGGCTGAAGACTAATTGACCACTCTAAATGAATGCTTGACAGCAACTATATTTTCCATTTAACTATGAGCTCCCATTTGAAGCAAAAACATAAAGATATGGTGATTATTTTTCATCCCACCTTCTTTAAAAAGTAATTTCCGCTCGGACCAATTATGGCACATTTTATTATATAGGCTCTTCGAGCCAACAGTCTACTTTCCAGTTTCTTTTAGTTTGAAGAGGCTTTTCGAAGGTTCATTTTAGAAGATTTTGACATTTTCTGATCCATTTATGGGACAGCTGACAAGAATTGGTCACTCTGAATTACTTCTTATGCTAGATAAATATAAAGCACATTCATATTCATGCCATAGCTAAGTCTGCAAATTCCCCAGTGTGACCAATTAGACTCATGATGCTGAGCCCACGATTCCCCTTTCTAATCATTCATCCTTCCCCAGCGGCACAGAGGCCCAGCGGGAGGAGATACTAATACACAGCACATGCTTCCATCCAAGAAACACAGCTTATTCATCTGCCTCACAGTAAATGGTCTAGCACCATTCAAAACAGAACTTCTGATAAACTGGTGTCATTTAATATCTGCAGTATAGTATTATGTGTATTAATGAACATGACTTTAAAGGTCATGAAGACTTTAAATTACTAAACACCAAAATGGGAAAGTTTTACCACACTTGCAGACTATAGCCCATTCACATAGGATTAATTGACAAGGGGGACATTGGTAATATAATTTATATGCAGCTCCTTAGTGAGCAAACTCTTAAAACTGGACCACAATCAATTTACTGCAGGCAGAGCAAGTGACTGGTTGGTTTTATCTTCTTCAAATTCAGATGTGAGAGAGAATGGAAATGACATTCTACAACAAGCAAGTGGTTGAGGGACTCCATCATTTAATGATTTGAAACTAGTTTAATATGAACCTGTGTTAGGGGAATACATTAAGGGAAGCTACAGTTTTTAAAAAAAAACAAAAAAACAATGGAGATGGCAGGACTAAAATGATCTCAAAGCACTGAGCATCACTGAATTTGGTAGAAAATAGTAAGTAATTCAGTCTGTGCTTTTCTCAGGGGAGGAGGGAGAAAAGTACCAATGGCTGATCTAGTCAGAAACAAATTGATAGCTAGGAGTATGACACAAGGAAGTGGACTGATATAATTAATGAGCACATATTGAACTGTCTGCTTTTTCGGAGGTAGATGAGAATATTAGGATGTCTCACTTCCACATTCAGCTGTTGTGGGTGGTTAATGGTTAAAGCACACCTGATCTAACAAAAGCTTTTCTTTGTGCCAGTTATTATGACACCCCATAACTGCACGAAACACTGCCAGTTTTCAGTGAGTCCATTATTCCTTGCAAAATTAACTATGGGCTGTTAAAAGGTATAAGTGAGCCAGTTAAAGTAACCTGTAATGGCTAATTTAGAGACGTTCATGAGAATCTCTCAGATGGACTGAATCCTTCGGAACATCAAGAATAAGATTTTTTTAGGTTTCTCCAGAATTAACCATCCCCATTCTACCCTTTCATTAATATAAATGTCCAAGCAGATATTATTTGTTCAGTCGATCACTCTCAGCAGTGACACCAATATGGCAGACCTTTGATCGGTTTCTGACCAGAGGACCACTGATGGATTAGAACAGTGGTTCCCAACCTGGGGTCCGAGCCCCCCTTAGGGGGGCGCTAGAGATCACAGGGAGTGCGCACAAATTTGTCTGCACTAAGGTTACCAAAATTATATTTGTCCACATTAAATTCATAAAATTTATTTATTTATTTATTTAAAATGTCTGAGAAACGTAAAATGTGTGTGTGTGTGTGTGTGTGTGTGTATATATGAGTATATAAACAAACCTACAACTGCTGTTCATTTTTGCAAATAAAAGTTTGTAATTAATCACTTTATTGTTTTTGTGCGTCTATGCGGGTAGGAGTTGGGGGGCCCGGCTTGTCTTGGACACAGGCAAGGGGGGCTTCAAGGAAAAAAAGGTTGGGAACCACTGGATTAGAAGACTGTTCTTAACCCAGTATTGACATTAAATTGTTCAAACATCGCATATTGTGTCTCTTACACTTGCACTGGAACAACACCCTTCTCCTGTTTCTATCCTTTCCGGAGAAATGATAATGAAATGGAAGCTTCATTTTCATGATATGAAGGAAAATGTACAATAATGTAATAGTGCATGTACTAGTGTTTCATTCCAAGTCATTCTGGAACATTTTATTTGTCATTAATTTACAAATGATGAATCATTATCAAAGATGAATCATTAATTTACTAATTATATTTTCAAGTTGTATAAAATGGCACAAAAAGTGTGTATGTGTCTCTATGCTTAATAAGGAGTCAAATAAAGTGGGGGTCAAAATTCTGGGACCACTTGTGAAAATGCTTATGTTTTGCATTTTTTTAATTGAATACAATTCAATTGTAAATGTACAAATCATACAATCCACATGGCAATTTCAGCAAACAGTTGAATCTTTAAATAACATAGATTTAATATTTGGTATGTCCTCTTTTTTGCTGTAATGACAGCGTGCGCTTGAACTGGCATGGGTTTCACAAGTAAAATCAGATGATCCTTGTTATCCCAGCATGATTTCACAATATATCAAATAGCATCTTGTCGTGTGACGAATGGTCTGTGGGGTTTAGGTGTGGAGGAAAGTCAGCAAGTGAAAGCCAGCACTCCTTGATCCTCTTTGGTTTTCAAAAGGTTGTTTAAAAGCTTTGAAGTGTGTTTTGGGACATGTTGCAGGTTTGAATCTGTTTCTGAAAAGATCCAAATGAGAGGGTACATCATGTCTCTGAAGAATAGAGCAGTTCTTCTCCATTATCAGCATGTAGTTGTCTCTGTGCAGGTGCCTGACTCCACAGTAGGCAAAACACCCCCAGACCTTTAAATAATCACATCAAAGTGCTGCACTGTTGAGTGCTTACACTGTGGCATCAGTATGTTTTAGCCCATGAACTGCTGTTTTGTCTTGTTTAGCTTTCTGAGAAGTGGTTTATAGACCACTGCTGTAGAGCCTTCTGTGGACCATAGTTTTGCTGATTGGACTCTCTCGCTCTTCAATCAGCACATTCTGTATCTCTGCAGGAGTTTCTGTTTTGTCTCTGATTGTAAAGCTTGTAATGTATTGATCTTCTGATGGTGCACTCACTTTTGATCTGCTTAATGTGTGTTGGCTACAAACGATCCAGTCTTGGCAAAGCATTTTGGAGTGCCATGATTTAATGCTGAGAATGTATTGCTTAGAAGAACTATTGGACTTTGTACACACTCACTTAATTCTGATGCCGTATTTCTAACAATCACAACGCTACTTAGTATGGCATGTTCTGCTGAAAACCTAAAGTGCACTCATTTATGTAATACATAAACAATGGCTGCAAACGTATTAACTACTGAAAGTGAGAATGATGAGAATATATGAGTATACCACCCGAAAGAATAAGGCTGACGTTTTGTGCAAAGGAACAATTGTCACAAACGTGCTTACTTGCTGAATCAGCGATGTCAAATGCTACTACATAACGAAAGATTTGTGATGAAAAACACTATTCAATTTGACAAAGAGAAACATTTTCAGCGGTGCGCCCCACTGTATGAAATATTGGTTTCTTTTAAATAAAATGAATAAGCTATTATAACTGCAGAGAAGATTTACAGCTCATATGCCCACTGCGAAGACTTAAATGAGAACAAGACAAAAGACGGTGTGCATGTGTGGCCTGCACAAAATATAAGGCTTTAATGAGAAAAGATGTATTTTACAGTCTCAGCACCACATGTCCAAATCACTTTGGCCTAATATGAAAAGCAGGCTTGTGCAGCTCGCACTAGGGACGCCAATCCAAAATGTTTGTCCATGAATATCCTTTCAGAAAGAAATAAATTAACATGTTAAAAAGCAGACGAGAATGTGGGCTGTTTTAGTCATTTGGAGGCCCAAGGTGCTCCGACGCGGAAATGAATCAGTCTTGAGACTTAAGTGAGACATCTTTTAGCTTTATAGAAGACTCTGTTTGATTTACACGCAAGAGGAAGAGAAATCCTTCATTCTCTTCGAGGACTTGAAAAGCGTAACAAGCTGTGGGAAAAGAAGCATTTTAGAATCTTTTTTTGTTTTTTACATTATGTATGGCATTGGTGGGCCGCTTGCTTTCGTGTAAACAATGATTGCAACGACAATAAAGACAAAACACCACAACATTTACAAACATGACCAGTCGACTCATTGATTTCTCTTTTTTTCCCCTAAAATTCAGCTCACGTTAAAGAATGCATGCTCACGTTATGAAAATTACAACCGAACACATCACAGTTCTCAGAAAACAAGACTTCTTATCAACATTTAAATACACATCATCCTTTCACTTGGCCGACACTTGCGCTAATGGGTCCACGCTGTGTCCGCTGTGAAAGGTTGCAGAAAAGTGAGTCGCTTTTGTCACATTCCTCTGTGAAGGGTTCAAGCTGAGATGTGTACAGAATACAGATCTCGGGTCAGTTCAGAGGTCAGTGGCACGCTCAGCTGCAGTTGAGTTCAGGCCTTAGAGGGGGGTCAGGGCAAAGTGAAGAAGGAGAAACTGCAGCACTCTTATCTCTCTGTAGTCTGCAGTCAGGTGATGTGTGTGTGTGTGTGTGTGTGTGTGGGTGTAGTTCAAACCTTTGAAAATAAACCCAGATTCAGTAATTGTCTGTAGTTAAACAGAAAACTTTTCAGCATGTTGCTCTTGGATGAGGTGGAGGGGGGTAATAAGCTAATTATATGATGCTGCTATAATTTTCTTGGCTGCTAGATGCACCTTCTCAGAATCCACATTCCTATTAAATTCGTAAAATGTATTAGGATCTTTTTTTCCTTCTAATCATCCTCTGTAACACCAAATTTATGCCAGACATTTTCCGAAATCATGTTTGAAAGGATGAAGACACTGTATTAAAATGGTAGGAAGGAGATGAGTCATCATTTGTAAGAGTCTTTCGTGAGCCGTTGTTTAAAACTTTGTCTCGGAGACCAGAGTTTGATGGACAGAATGAAAGAAAAAGGAACCGTTAAGCTACCTTTGCTTCATTCTTGAGATTTTATACTGCTAATTATATGCTGGATTAGAGCCGAGGGAACTCGATGTTCTCGCAGTTGAGTGCCATTCTTGAGACTGACAGCTAGCATGGGTGGCTGCTATTCCAACTTCTTAAATTTCTTGTGGTCCACCTGAAGGTGGGAGCGGATTTCCTGCAGTACCCTCCATTCCTCCTCTAGGCTATTCTCCTCCTCTTCCTCTGTCCTTCCTCCCTTCCTCCTTACGAAGGAGATGCCAGTCATCTTGGCCTGCTCCAGGCTCTTCCTCCTGAAGACCTTCTTGTATCCCTGTAATAGCAGAAAAAGCAACCGTTTTTGGTTAATACTCTTGGACTTGGCGAATAGAACTTGCTTTTGGACTGGCTGCACGTTCTGTCCCAGACCACTCTACCATATGGTCAGGTTTTGAGAGAGCTCAGTATGTGTTGAGCAGACTCTTACCTCAGTGTGGAATTGATTAAGTCATGCACGGTGCCCAAGACTTTATCTGTCTCGCTGGTTGCAGTATTGCCTATTACGGTAGTGCCTGATTCCTAGAATGCGGTGCCTACAGGACATGATACCATAAAAAATGAGCTGGTTTGTGCACTCTGGGCCATTCATGTCGTTGCTGAGGTATCATTTGCATTACACATAATCCTGCCACTGGATTTTGTGTAATAAAACAGCCCGCTACTTCCCAATCTACGACCACATCAGGAATACTGTCATTTCGGGCGACTACCACAGTCAACAATTTACTTCAGGCACATTGACAACTGAAACCAAATGAGTTTACTTTTATACTGTTTCCATTCACTGCATAAACTGATCTGCAAGCTATTAAAAGTCTGTGGGTTTTGTTGTGGGTTATCTCTCCGCACAGAACTAATTCAATTACAAAGGAAAAAAAAAAAACTGTGGAAAAAACAAAACAAAAAAATAAATAAATAAAATAAATAAATAAATAAATAAATAGACATTTTTATGTGCTCTGCAAGGCCTTCAGACCTGACCCGAAGATTGCTTGCTTGTTTCTGCTGGTCTGCTACGTACATTTCGTTCCCCTGAAACAAACTGACAACACTCTGGCATAATACTCTCCATTGACATCCAAACTGACTATGTGCTATTGATCAGAATACTTGTACAGCTGCCCTGTGTTGACACATGGATGGAGTTACTGTGTTATAATAAGCATGCTCGATTCAATCTCTGCACCTGTTAGGACAATATCTTGGCTAATCTGGGGTCTTTTAAAGTCTGTGAACTCTTAATAATGAAGTGACAGAGTTAAACAGTAAAACTGTACTTTCTCATTTGGGTGGGCCAATGATGTTGGTCTCACAATATTAAACTCTTTGAAAATCACTTTACAGTGACCTAAACTACTTTAACTTTATTGGTTGAGTAATTCTAATTAATGTCTGGAATATTTCAGTAAGATAATAAAGTATAATATTTGTTATCTGATAATCTAGTCCAATTTGAAGCAGGACAACCAAATATCTAACCACATAATCAAACTTAAGAAGGGTTAATCAGTGACTGAGATCTGAAGGCTGCCTAAAGAAATTTAAGTCCTTTTATCAGTGTCACACTGTTTTAGGAGCATCATTTAGACCTGCTCAGTCTGGATTGGCTCTCCCCAGCTCTGGTTCAACTCTAGCTCCACCCATTTTCATCCAACTGACTAAAGTAACAGGTCTGTTTAAATGGGACAAACTCTCATGTGTTTGTGAAGTCTGTGGTGTTTGAATGACTTCTATACTGGAGAGATGTACTCTCATATCTATCTGCCTGCATTGTTCCTGTCCTTGGGTGTGGTGAACCCTGCCTGTTTTAAGGATTATGAGTTTATATTTGGCCCAACAAAGCTATTCTGCTCATGCAACATCTCAGGCCAGTAGATAATGTAATTATTGGCAGCTACTTGACATTTGTAAGGTCTCGGGATAGAAAACTCTCCATAAAATCATACATTGAGATATTATATACATTTATTAGTTATTAACCTTTATTTAACCAGGTCTGTCCCAATGAGATCACAGATCACTTTTGCAAGGAAGACCTTGCCAAAATAGCAGCAACAAAGTTACTGTCCAACAGTCACACAGCTGAAAAAATAATGACAATAAAACATACTTATATAAAACACTTGCATACAGGACGTCTGTATTTTTACCTGAGTTTTAAAATCATTCAGAGATACCGTGTTTTGCAAATGAATTTTAGATTGAAGACTTTTCCAAGCATCAGGTGCCAAAAAACCTACAAGCATTCTTTCCCAATTCAGTTCTTACTTTTCCAACAACCAATTTCAAAATGGCCATTGAACAGAGATTATAAGCTCCTCGCTTCTATATCAAAATTGATGATAAATAAGAAGTTTTCCCAGAATGCTTTTATAGATGAACACATACCAATGACTGAGTCGAGCATATAAAGATGACCAATTCACTTCAGTATAGAGCACACAGTGTTAAAATGTACCAGATAAAATGATAAAATATATCAGTGTGTGTGTGTGTGTGTGTGTGTGTGTGTGTGTGAGAAAGCCAAAAGATAAATGGTTAAGCAGTCACAAACAAGTTCAGCAAGGTGACATTTGCACAGCGGTCCATGGTGCATATAGTCCCACTGTTCACGGATTAGCGTCTGGATTATTTACACTTTAAATAGCGCTCACACTGATACGGAATTGTAATAGCACTGCGAGCCCACTTTAATTCATCTCTGGATCTGTGTGGGACACTCTTTTCAAAAGGCGTCTGGTCATTGTGCATTCATAGAAAGCTTTAGTTACAAAAGTTGCAGTTCGGTTTTGGTGGCTTGGATGTTTATAAATGCATGAGATGAGACGAAAATTCTCCAGTCTGCATAAACCCCAGCGCGCACTGAGGGATGATGAAAAGAACTGAACAACTGTTTTATTCCTATTTATGCCAAACTTTTCCTCTATTTCCTCTATTTTTTTCAATATCTGTCTCCTGTCAATTGAAACAGTTAGTTAGAAATTGTCAGAATGTCAATTTGTAGACTACATTTGCCTGTGGTCATTAGAAATGAGGCCTGAGCGAGTCAGATGGCCTGTGTTCATTATAATCCTGCTGCTGATGCAGTGTGCGACTCTAGGAGGGAAAGGGCTCAGGAGCGGTGGGGCAGAGCCACAATCTTCTTGCTGTGATTAAGCAGAAATAGAGAAATAGAGAGGAAATGTCATCACTGGGAGGTAAGAAAAGGAGGGGAAAATACCACAAAATTAGATTTTCAGTACAGTAACAAAACCTGTCGTGCGGTTTGGTGGAATCCACAGCTTTGCCATGGTGGGATGCTACAGTCAAAGTAGCTACAAAACCTCAAAGGAAATGACAAAATATGAATCTTAAGACTCATTTCTGTTCAGATAACATCAGTTTATTTATTACTTCTTTTTGAACTGAGCAGTTCTCTCATTTGCCTTGCATTCCATCTTATTCATCTTGAAGCAATAGCAGAGAACTCTCTCAGTAGCCATTTACTGCCAGGCATTTAGCATCTGTTGCAAAATACTGCTGTAATACAGCTGTAATGTCTCTCCTTTAACCCTGATTTGGGGTAATAGTTTCCCTCCTATCTCATTTAGCTCACAAATGCCACTTCTATAAAGGCAAAGAAATAACTTGATCACTGGGGCATGATATCGAAACTGAGTGCCTTTTGTGCTTATCATGTAGCAGCATTGTAGGGTTATTTTGGCTTATGATTTAAAATATATATAACCTTTTAACAGGTTCCGTTTTGTTTCCATTTAGACTTGGCAGACAAATACACTGTTAGAAAAGGTTAAGCTAAAATTCAGCTTCCTATTCTTTCACTTAAAATGTGTATCTGAGTTGGATAAAATGAGCTATATTTCTTGCTACCATTAGCATTTTTTTTCAGGCTGAACTGACAAACCTTTTTACAGATGCAAATAAAAGTAAAAGGACATGGTCAGTAGTACATAGTAAGTTCCAGATCAAAATGACTACTTAAAATAACTGTTCACCACACAAAAAACATCACGACTAGCCTCTATCAGCATGTTATGTTCTATTCCTCTCTTTTCGATGCAGTTCCGGTCTAAAATAAAATGAGTCACCCTTAAAGCCAGTTGTTTTTTTATACATTTTTACATTTGATGCCTTTTAAACTGTGTGAACATTAAAATGGAACAGATGTTGCCATGATCATCACATAATTAGAAAGGGTCAGAGACTGAAATGCAGCTACATAAAAAGTAGATTCGCAAATAGAATTAAAACCTGTAATGTGGCGATTCACCTATGGTAGAGTAGACCAATGAATTTAGAGAAAAGCAGACAGAAAAAGGAACACTCAGTGACTTTCAGGGTCAGTAGCTTACGTCTGTTCGCCCTCTACTGCCTCCCCCTAGGCACGCTCCATGGCATCCTGCGCCAACCCAGCACTGAAGCGCTGCCCACACTTTTCAATCTGAGTGTCTGGAAGTCAGTTTGTCCTTAGGTTAATGGAGAAGGTGATAATGCATAATGCGTAGTGTAACTATTCTCTGCTCTAATTAAAACCATGTCTTTGTTTGGGCTCATTATGCTCTGGCTAGCTCGCTCCCCACTCTCCAGTCACGCTCACTTCAGCGCATCCTACTCACTTTCTACCTGTGTGCTCCTCTCTTATCTGTATGCTGCAGGATGCTTCTATTCTCAAGCACATAGTGGTGCTGAACCGGTGCAGCATGTGTCCCTACTGTGCTGGCCTGTGTTAATGCATGTGAGTTTTAGTTCCAGTTTCAACGGGGTTTTCAGCGATAAAGGGCTGAATACCCTTTTGAACAATACAATTCAATATCTTGGTATCATTGTTGTCGTATCAAAACCTATGAACTCATTCTTTTTGGTCATTTTTCCACCATTTAATGCCTTTTCGATTGTATGAACATTTCAAATTGAACAGTAGAATAGGTCCAGATAGGACTGGACTGCATTAACCTTTTCTCATAGAGCTTTTGGTACGACAGCAGCCACGTTTTTGCAAAGGGTTCAAATTCAAAACGCCGCTGTTTGCTTTCTGTACTTGTAGATGATGTTTACACTGGACAAAGCTGTTTACTAAGCCTCATGAACAAATCTATCTCTGTCCATCAACATCGATCCATGGCAGAGTGGTGAAGGGCAATGTAGGACAATGTCTCCAAAAGGTGTCCCTATGTCATTCCATTCAAGGCAATCTATTCTGCTTCAGATGCAACCTGTAGATGCATCAGTTATTGCTGGTGATGAGAAAAGCATGCTGTGGTTCAGTATGAATAATTTCTTATTGGCTTTTTAAAAAGACGATAAAGTCTTCCAAGAGTTTAGATTCTAAACTTTTTTTCTAATACCACCCACCACACCGAAAGAAAATTGTCCAATACATTACATTTAAATGCAAATCTTACTCAGATGTGGTTAAAATAGAATTATGTGATCACGTTTGTCTAACAAACAATGCAGCAACAAAAAAGCAAAACAGTTTAGAAAATAGAATAGCAAACAAAAGCCTTCTCGCTGAACTTCTAAAGGTTAAGACAAAGTAGCAGAGGCCAGTATTCTTTGTTGATGGTATTTCTTTGCCGGTATCATCTACTATTCTCTAAAGGATCAAGAGTAAGTGATTAAATAAAGCAAACAAACAACGCCATCCTCCTCACAGCTGAAGAAAATGGACCCCAGAGAGCTGCCAGATCATGAAAGCCATGCTTTTAGCTCCTGGTTGGCTGTCTCTGGGGACGCTGCTGGGAGCCGTTTCAGCCTGGTCATGGCCAGGTCAGCATTTCTGATGAGAAAGGTGGAGCTACTGAAAAGGGAGAATGGGGAAAGAGGAAAACTGTTGCCTCTGTTGTTTAAACAAACCCTCCCTTGAAGTTTCTGTCGCCAAGATCAGAGGAAACCATCCTCCTTTTTTTCCCCTCTTTCTACCTCTAGTGCTGTTTTGTTTTCTTTTGTTTTTTGTTTTCCGTTGCGGGTGTGTAGGAAGACAGTGAGTGTTGACATTGTCCAAGACTCATGCATCGTGAATAGCATACTGAACGTGTTGAAAGAGAAAACTTCTCCCCTGATTAATGGTCCTCTAGGAGCATCAAGCTTCAAATCAGAGAACCTGGAGGCTCTAATGTCTGATCCCTGTTCCCTTCCCTCAATGACTCATTCCTTCAATTAGCTCCAGCTGCACAGCTGTTCGGCTTTACAGCACATACACGCACGCACACACATCCATACACGTACACTGAGGTGGACCACCATGCTTTTTCAAAAAATTTAAATACTGGATACTGTGCCTATTGTGTCTGGGGCCTGCAATTAAACTGTTTTCAAAAAACCTTCAGATCCTTCATTAACCAGCTAATGAGTGAAAATGCAATTTGTGCTCCGGTAAACACTTTGTACTATACGCAGTTCCTGATAGCAGATACACTACATGGCCGAAAGTATGTGGACACCTCTGCTTATTATTGAGTTCAGATGTTTAAGCCACACCTAACAGGTGCATCCAAGCACGTATCCATGTAGTCTCACAGACACTGATAACATAGGAAGAAAAATGGGTTGCACAAAAGAGCTCAATGACTTTTAAAATGTCAGCTTTAGGAATGCTTCCTTTGCCACAAATCAGTTTGTGGAATTTCTGTCCTGTTTGAAAGGTATCCTCTGTTTCATTACTCACTATTGAGTTCCAGACTGCCTCTGGAAGAAACTTCAGCGGAGGAACTGTGCGTGAGGAGCTTCATGAAATGGATTTCCATGGCTAAGTAGCTGCAGAAAAGCATAGAATTACTATAGGCAATGCCAAGTGCTGGCAGAAATAGTGTAAAGCACACTGCCACTGGACTCTGGAGCAGTGGAAATGTGTTCTCTGCAGTGCTGAATCAGTCTTCACTCTCCGGAAGTCTGATAGATGAATTTATGTTAGGTAGATAGCAGGAGCAATATTCTTAATGGAATTACTGCCAGAAGTAAAGCTCGGTAGGAATAATGGTAGGAATAATTATCCTCCTAGTTCCATTTAAGGGTAATGTTAACACTACAGCATGCAGAGAAATTTTACAAAATTATATATCCCCTGGGATCAATAAGGTTTTCTGATTCTGATTATTTATTTCTCCTTGCTGTTGCCGTTTGAAGTGTCTGTGGCGCTCCAGACCAGAATCTCCCCCGTGGATCATCTCAGTGTTTCTCTTGTTTAAAGCCCTGCATACTGTAAATTGAATAAAAAGAGGCAAATGTGGGTTAACCTTTACATTTTCTTTAAGGGTAATGCATTAAACTGAGTTTAAAATGAAGTTAAAGTGTTCTGTGAGCATATTTGGGGGCATATTTAGGGTTCACACCATAAAAATAGGCATTTTTAGGCATTTGTTTTTACCAAAACACAACAATGCTCTTTGAACGTAACCTCCGTGAAAAGCGGGGGATTACTGTACCAGCAAGTAGCTCTGTGTAAGGCCCTTCTACATCAAACCCACTGGCTCAATGTACATTTCAATGTGTTTTTGATGTAAATTATTATTAGATAGAATGTTTCCATAATTGGTATAATGGGACAGCTAGTGTTCTACAATTGAAAGGTTGTTGGTTAGAGTCCCAGGACTGCCAGTGGTAGCAAGGTTGTATCTTCACACACTGCTCCTTGGGTACACCCCATACCCAATGGCAGACCATTGCTTCACTTGGTGAATGTGTTAAAAGAATTTCACATTGTTCACAGTGTGTGCGGTGCTGTGGTGTGTTCACATGGGCCACAATACTTTACTTTAATTAAATGTTGATTTAGTGCAATTGACAGTGTGCACTGCTTCCAATTGTTTTCAGTGGCAGAGAAACACATTTTGCTTACTGTTTTGCACACCCTGTGCCTTAGGGTGTGAAGCATGTACAGATGAAGAAGAAATTGACTTTAGTCTAGACTAAACTGTTGCTTGGAAAATTATAACATAAACCAACTAGCCTGCTCAAAACAGTACTTTACAATAGAGATTTGTATAATGGAAAGAAGTACAATTGAAAACTGTTAGAATATAATTTTACTTTTATTATTCACTATCCCTCACCCTCCCACCAATCTCACTAATTAAAAATACTACTGCACCCCTCATATCACAAATAAACTCAGCAAAAAAAGAAACGTCCTCTGACTTTCAACTGTTTTTACTTTCAGTAAACTTAATGTGTAAATATTT
>JBBPCY010116674.1:0-18172 GCA_037974405.1 Brachyalestes nurse | reverse complement strand
TCTCTCTCTCTCTCTCTCTCTCTCTCTCTCTCTCTCTCTCTCTCTCTCTCTCTCTCTCTCTCTCACACACACACACAGTGAATATATATATATGTATGAACACTGTGGATATACAGGTACACATTGGAGGGTCCTCAGTTGTTTGGTACCAGCAGGTAATTTGCACATTTCACACAGTAATATTTTACCCCCAAAATTATACATAATTGCAGCAGTAAACCCGGCCCTGAGTGAAGAGTCTAGAGGCGGCGGAGTGATTCCCTGCTGAATTTTTTTTTACGCAAACTTATTTTGGCCATAAAACCAAAGTCCAAACAGCGTAGCCTTTTCTCTAGTTGAGTCATGAGACCCAAACAAGTTTAACACTGACACACACACACCCATACACCCACACACTCACAAAACAAACACACGTCCAGATGAAGGGATGTGCACTGCTGCAATGCTCCCAGCAGGGGGAGTTTTCGCCTCATGATTGTAACCAGAAATAACGATTTATTTGATACGATTTATTACCATTACACATCTATTATTGTTTATTATAATCATAACATGTATTCTTTTATTCATTATAGTTATTTTTAATGATTGTTGTCCTTACATATTATTGTGATATTATATAGTTAATTTTCTTATAATTGTTCACATAATACATTCAGCTGTAATTACCTCGTTTTTGTCTATCCTTTCATTATTATACCTTTCTATGTCTCCAATACTCCCTGCAGCTTTTGTTAATTAGTGACGCTATTTTATTAATAAAGTTAAAGGCAGATTTTAGAGGGGTACTTTTATTCTGAAGGCCGGGGTGGACACTCCTGTTACCGGGCAGAAAACCGTGGCTTATAATAATAATAATAATAATAATAATAATAATAATAATAATAATAATAATAATAAAACAAATATATTTGTGCTGATGTTTTTGTGCGGGGGAAAAATCTTCACCTGATTCAGCGTTAACGAATCGATTCTTTCAGGCTGTCCGATTCAACTGTTTGTCTTCATTATTGATTATTAATGATTGTTATGTTTGCTTACACACAAATGTCTGTACTTTTATTATATTGTTATGTATATATATATATATATACACACACACACAAACACACACACACACACTGGAGTGTCCCCAGTTGCTTAGATTAAATTCTAATATAATTAATGACATTCGGACTTTGTTTCTGTTCGTCCCTCCCAAAAACAAACTCGGCTCCCGAATCGGTTCGTTTGGTATTCCGATAAGAACCGACTCGAAAGAGCCGATTCGCTCCCGAGTCGGACCTCGCTGCGGCGCGCGGAGGGACTCGGTTTGTGGTGAGTGAGAATCTGATCAATAATCAATATCCGATCCATCCTCATCGATAGCTTCAGTAACAGAGCGGAAACGCTACCATGCAAACACGCCGTTTTTTGTAAGATTGTGCTGCTGCACACATACACACACACACACGCTAACACACTCCACTCAGCGCTGCACACATACAGCCACACACTATTCAGCACTGCACGCACACACATATACACACACTCCACCCAGCGCTGCACACAAACACACACACTCCACCCAGCAGTGCACATGCACACACACACTCCACCCAGCACTGCACATGCACACAAACACCTTAAATCCTGCACGGTTTTGAATCCTTTGCGCCAGAGAGGAACCGCTACACTGTTTAAGCTGAAACAGAACATCGAAATTAGATGGAAGCTGAGCAGACTGACATCAGACTGACTACAGACTAACCATCGGAAAGACTATCGGACCGGCCACAGACTATCAGACTGACCATCAGGCTCTCAGACTAACCACAGACTATCGGACTATCAGACTAACCATCGGACTGACCACAGACTATCAGACAGACCATACTGACCACAGACTTACCACCAGACTGACTACAGACTATCAGGGTGGCCACAGAGTGACCGTCAGATTTACATTTACATTTACGGCATTTAGCTGATGCTCTTATCCAGAGCAATGAACATCCGTGCTCAAGTCCACATCTGTGCCTCAAACCTGAAAAGCTAAACTTAAATCAACGCCCACCATTCAACCAAGTTACTGCATGCTAGGTACACCTAAACAACACCTGTCAAAGAAAAGTCAGAAGTTAAGACAAAAGTAAGGAAGGGATGGGGATAAATGTATGTGTTTTTTTTTTTTGGAGAAATAAGCAAGCAGAAATGAGAGGCATGTTTAGTCCCCAAGATGCTCCTTGAAGAGGTGGGTCTTCAGGCGACGCTTGAAGACAGCGAGGGACTCCGTAGATCTGATCAGAAGAGGGAGTTCGTTCCACCACTGGGGGGCCAAGACTGAAAAGAGTCTTGACGCATACCTTCCTTTTCTTTTGAGCAGCGGAGGCTCAAGATGAGCCGTTCTTGAAGCTCTGAGAGGACGAGAAGTGACGCTGTTTCATCAGTGCTGATAAGTTTGGGGGTGCAAGTCCATTCTTGGCCTTGAAAGCAAGTGTTAAAGACGAACTTAATGCGAGAAGCCACAGGGAGGCAGTGAAGGTTCTTTAGTAAGGGTGTGGTGTGTGTGAACCTTGGAACATTGAAGACTAACCTCGCAGCTGCATTCTGAATCATCTGAAGTGGTTTTGTTACCTTCAGTGGAAGTCAAGCCAGGAGAGAGTTGCAGTAGTCCAGTTTGGAGCTGACCAGAGACTGGACGAGTATCTGCGTAGCTTTCGTGGTGAGAAAGAGTCAGATTCTTCTGATGTTGTAGAGAAGGTATCTGCATGTTCTGGAGATCTGGTCAACCTGCAGCGAGAAAGACAGATCTTCATCTAGCATAACATCAAGACTTCTTACATTTTTGAAGGGACAATAGCCAAGTTCCCAACAGACACGATGAGGTCGTGCCTTGGTGAAGGACTCTTTGATGAAGAGGAGCTCAGTCTTGCAGGGGTTCAGCTTGTGGTGGTGGGCCGCCATCCAAGAGGAGATGTTGGCCAGACCGTCAGAGATGCGAGTTGAGGCTTGGTTGTCGCTGGAAGGGAAAGAGATAAGTTGCGTATCATCTGCATAAAAACCATGTGAGGCTATTACATCTAGAGAACCAGTATGCAGAGAAAAGAAAAGCGGTCTTAGGACCAAGCCCTGTGGAACACCAGTGGATAATCTTCACGGGGCAGACTGGGTGCCTTGTCATGCTACCTGGTACCTCCGGTCGTCAAGGTAGGAAGCAAACCATTGCCAGGCTGTGCCTGAGATCCCAAGGTTGGAGAGGGTGGCGAGGCGGATCTAGTGATTGACTGTGTCAAAGGCAGCAGAAAGGTCGAGGAGGATCAGAGCTGAAGACAGGTTGACTGATCTAGCCACATTAAGTTCTTCGGTGACAGCAAGTAGAGCAGTTTCAGTGGAGTATGCCGTCTTGAACCCAGACTGGTGATTGACTACAGATTGACCATCAGACTGACTACAGAGTGACCACAGACTGAGTACATATGGACCCAACCAGTCCTGCTCTGAAGCTTCCATCCTCCTTCCACTGACTGTTAACAAGCCTAAACAATGGGGTGGTTGCTATGTGGTTTGTGACCAGAAGGTTATGAGTTTGAATGCCAGGATTGCTAGGACTGCTCGAAGGTTCCCTTGAGCAAGGTACCGACCCCACACACTGCTCCCCTACACACAGCTCCACTACACATTGCTCCCCCACACATTGCTCTGCTACACATGCTCTGCTACACACTGCTTTCCCATACACTGCTCCCCACAAATTGCTCTGCTAGACACTGCTCCCCCACACACTGCTCTGCTACACAATGCTCCCCAACACACTGCTCTGCTACACACTGCTCCCCAACACACTGCTCTCCACACACTGCTCCCCCACACACTGCTCCCCACACTCTGTTCCTCCCACACACTGCTCCCCCCCACACACTGCTCCTCCCCACACACTGCTCCCCTACACAGTGCTCTTTGGACGCTATGTTGCTGGCAGCCCATTGCTTCACTTGGTGAATGGTTTAAATGAGTTAAATGGGTTAAATTAGTTAAATGGGTTAAATGCAGAGAAAGAATTTCACACTTTGTGCTGTGCTCATGTATGACAAATGGACACCTCACACTTTACAATGAATTATCTGCTAATTGTTAACAGGATGTCAGTCTTTACAGTTATGATTTCATAAAAGGCTGCAAAATTCAAATAAGCCAATCAGTGTTTCTGACAGGGTGACCTATCACAGCTCTAGGTGAGGTACTGAGTGTTTGAATGAATCAAGGTCTTCGTGTAATTCAACAAAACTACATTTTTAAAACGTTAAAGGCATTGACGAATCAGTGTTTAAAACACAGACTGTGCATCTCGCCCCCTCGACACATCCACAAATCAAGTGAAGCACTCTTGAACTTTACCTGCACTGTCCACATGTCTAACAGTGACAGACAGATGGGGATGGCAAGAAATGTCAGTTGCTTCATCCACCTTCCATGCAAAAAAGGAAACGGTCTGAATTTCACCTTTGAATTTCACCTGAATTTCACAGTGGCTGCAAGAACAGAGATCAGGTAATTTTGGATTGAGTGGGACATACTAGAAAACACAGCTGATGACTGAAACAGTGTGGCCGATACAGAGTTATATTTAATGAATGCTTCTGTAAATTCCCTGTAATTTTTTTTATTTGCTGATTTATTACTCTCATCATGCTCCCTGAATTGATGTTGTAATGTGTTATTGATTATATAGTGTATGTTTTATTAATGCTGTAGTGTTTGTATATGTTATTAAAGCTGTAGTGTGTGTTACTGATGCTGTTGTTTGCGTTTGTATGTATTTGTGTGTGTGTGACTTGCAGGGTTTTTGGGATGGAGGGAGAGTCAGTCCCGGTGGTCGTGACCCCTGTGCTTCGCAGGCCGGAGGAGATGGAGGGAACCAGAACTCGGAGGAAAAAAAGAAAGAAAAAGGAGATCATCTACTGCTCTGAGGGTCAGGAGGAGGGTGAGGGATCAGAGATCACGGGTGAGGCTGAAGGAATCGAGGTGATGGACGGAGACCCACCTGGAGAAACAGACGCTTCAGGTCTCCGGAGTTATTTTCTCACTCAGACAGGGAGTGTGTGGGGGGTCCTGGTGTTGAGCAGTGGTGTTGAGTGTTTACGTTGACGTTAACTCTTATCCAGAATGACATACATCAGTGCTTAAGTAGTCCACATCTGTTCTTCATATCTGTTGAGCCATACCTAAATAAAAAAAAGTTACTGCCAGCTAAGTTGTCTTAACAAACCCTGTCAAAGAGAAAAAAGCCAGATGTAAATAAACAAGTAAGGAGTGGTGATATTGAGTGTTAGCTGGTGTTGGGTGCTGGTGTTGAGTAGTCTTGCGTAGCCAGACCTTCAGACTGACGGCTGAAGGTCTGGAAGTCATAGCAGCTTTTTTGGCCAAGGCCCCCACATAAGGCCTTGTCAAACAACCAATCATAGTTTGTTTCGTTCAGCGTCACGTTTCGGGGAGTGGAAATCGGATCTCTTAAAGAGTCTATGCCGTGAACCTTGCATACTTTTTAGAATCCTACGTTTAGCTGATCTTGATAAACGCTCATTGTCACTCATGTAAATACGACAGTTTTTCTTCCGCAATCACACGTCTGCGCTTTGTTTCCCGGCGGACCGGAAATAAACGCGACACTCGCGTCCCCCGGAAATCCGATAAAATTCACCCAATCAGATGACTCCTTCGACATTCCTGGAGTGTTTCCAGTTAACTGTACCATATGCATCAGACGTTTAACCAACGTTCCGTTAGTGCTGGTGTTGCTGAATGTAAGTGTTGAGTGCTAGTCTTAGGCGATGTTATTGGGTGTTAGTTGGTGTTGGGTGCTTGTGTTAAGCTGTGTTATTGAGTGTGGATTGGTGTTGGTGTTGAGTGTTAATTGATGTTGAGTGTTGGTGTTGAGCAGTGATGTTGAGTGTTAATTGGTGTTGAGAGTTGGTGTTTTCAGTGCTGGTGTTGAGTGCCGGGGTTGAGGGGAGATGTTGAGTGCTAGTTGGTGTTGAGCGGTGGTGTGGACTGTAAGTTGTTGTGTGCTGGTGTTGCGTGGTGGTGTTTGGTTGGGTGCTAGTTGGTGTTGAGTGTAAGTTGTTGAGTGCTGGCGATTGCGTGGTGAAGTTGGGTATTAGTTGGTGTTGGGTGCTAGTTGTCCTTGAGTGCTGGTGTTAAGTGTTTGTTGGTGTTGAGCGGTGGTGTCAAGTGTTGGGTGTTAATTGGTGTTAAGTCCTGCGGTGTTGAGTGTTAGTTGGTGTTTTCAGTGCTGATGTTGAGCAGTGGTGAGTGTTAGTTGGTGTTGAGTGCTGGCGTTGAAGGGTGATGTTGAGTGTTGAATTTTAGTTGGTGTTTTCAGTACTGGCGTTGAGTGTTAGTTGGTGGAAAGCTGTGGTGTTGAGTTAGTTGGTGGTGAGCGCTGGTTTTGAGTGTTAATTGGTGTTCTCAGTGTGGTGTTGAGTTGACTCTTTGTTTCCACAGCTGAGTGGGAGGCTGCAGACGGCCGCTGCGTGACTCTGACAGGGACGATTACTCGGGGGAAGAGGAAGGGCGAGCTGGTGGAAATCCGGCTGACGCTGACTGAGCGGGAACTGCGGGACATGGCTCGCTCTAAGGAGCGTCTGGACGCGGAGTTTGAGGACACGGGGTCCCGGCACGCCGTGTGCACTCTGGAAGCGGGCCGGGGTCCGCACGTGCTCCTCTGGAGCCTCTCCTGCTCACCCTTTGTCTTCCTCCTGGCCTTCATCACCTCGTTCTACTACGGCACCCTCACCTGGTACAACATCTTCTTGGTCTACAACGAGGAGCGCTCCTTTCTGCACAAGGTG
Organism: Brachyalestes nurse; assembly: GCA_037974405.1. NCBI lineage: Eukaryota > Metazoa > Chordata > Actinopteri > Characiformes > Alestidae > Brachyalestes > Brachyalestes nurse. The sequence goes on along the minus strand of JBBPCY010116674.1, from coordinate 11,342 downwards.
CTGGTGTGCCCCCTGCTGGTGCTGAGCTACCCGCTGCTCATGGTGCTGCTCTGTGTGTGTGTGGCAGCGTATGCCGCCGCCACACAGCTGTCCTGGAGTTTTGCCGCCTGGTGGCAGGATGTGGCTGACCTGGAGAAGGGAGTGTGTGGGTGGGCCTGTGGGAAACTGGGACTGGAGGACTGCGCCCCCTACAGTGTGGTGGAGCTGCTGGACTCAGACACTCTGTCCGGAACGCTGCGGAGCCAGCGGGAAGAGACGTCCTCCGTGTGAACCGTGACCCCTCAGTGACCCCCCCCCCCCGGTCTGGTCATCAATTCTCTAAAGGTGCTAAACGTCTTTCTAAAGAAGCTCGTGTTTTACACATTCATGTTTATTTATTTATTTATTTATTTGTTCCTGTGTTCTTTTTGATACTTGTGGATCAAAGGAGGTGCCGCTCTGTAAGGCTCTGCATCATAAAATGAGTCTCCAAATTATAAAGACGTGTGTTTTCTGAAGGTGTCGATCTGTGTGACTGACTGTTCATGGTGTTTTCACTGTAACAAAATAAAAGAAAGAAATAAAGAGCTGTTTGTCCAATCGGCTGCTCTAATCAATTAATATTCATCTGTGCTGTCATTTCAGTTTTTTCTATCCTCTAGTATTTGCCTGATAAATTGTGAAATACATTTTCATGAAAAGCTATGTGGGGGCTGTTTGTGTGGGGGCTTGGTGTGTAGGGACTGTTTCTGCGGAGGTGGGGGTATTGCGTTTAAGGTGTTCCACCCCATACTCACACAACCATACTCACCCCTCACTCTCACTCGCACCACACATTCTACCCCACACTCACACACCCATACTTACCCCTCACTCCACACACACACACCACACACTCACACACCCACACTCACCCCTCACTCTCTCACTCCACACACTCACTTAAATCCACACACCCCACACCCACTCAAATACACTCACCCTACACTCATTCCACACGCCCCACATTCACATACCCCTCATTCACACACCACACACACTCACATACCCCACTCACTCCACTCCACACTCACACACCCTACACTCACATACTCCACTCATGCCCCACATTCACATAGCCCTCATTCACACACCCAATACTTACTCCACACGTGTTCATGTTGTTTAGTACTTCTTTTTTTTTTTTTCAAAATAAAAGTCTTAAACGAAAACGCCCTCTGCTGGTGCGCACTTTCGGTTCTGCTGGCGCGACAGGAGCAGAGCGCGACCCGGTGAGACTGAACACTTTATTCAACATGTTTGTGTTTAATGTGAGCTTATTGTGAATGTTGTGGATGATCAAATAAAAGGCGCGAGAACACGCCGGTCCGCGCGCACTGACCCACTTCAGTGCGCGAACAGGTCCAATTGCCCAGATCAACAACAACAATAATAATAATAGTAATAATAATAGGGATGATAATAATAATATGACACGGGCGGACTTAGTATGTTTGTAGCGTGTGTGTGTGTGTGTGTGTGTGTGTGTGTGTTAGTGAGAGTGTGTTCGGAGTGAGTGTATGTGTGTGTGCGCGCGCTGCTTCACTCCGAAACTGAAAGTGTTATATTTCGGGAATCCCCCAACACACTGCACTTAAAACACACACACACCACATTTACACACTCTCTCACATACACACACCACAAACACGCACACATACACACTACTCTTACACACTACACGTACACACACACACACACACACATTTACACACTACACTTACAGAAACACACACACATACACACTACACTTACATACTACACTTGCACACATATACACTACACTCACACAAACACACACACCACATACACACAACGCACTCACTACGCTCACTTACCCACACACTACACACATATACACACTACACTCGCGCACGCACCCACATACACACTACACTCTCATACATACACAACACACACTTACTCACGCAAACACACATACACTCACACATACATAAACAGACTACACTTACACACACACCACACATTCACGACACTCATCACTCACATACTCATTTTTAGAGTGCAGTTGTGTTGTGAGTCTGGTCCAGTTTATTGTTCTGTTCAGATGAGCACCAAAGTATGTGTAGCTCTCCACAGCCTCATCCATTGTGGGTAGGATGGTTTTGAAAGCACTGGAGAAATTAAAGGACATGATTCTCACAGTGCTCCCAGCGGTCTTCAGGTGAGAGAGGGAGCGATGTAGGAGGTGGAGGACGGCATCATCCACTCCAGTGCCAGGCCGGTAGGCAAACTGAAGTGGGTCCAGTGATGAGCTCACCAGGGGCCGGAACTGAGCCAGGACCAGCCGCTCCAGAGTCTTCATCAGGGTCTTCATCCGGTGGGATGTCAGAGCCACCGCCTGTAGCTGTTGAGAGCCTTGGGATGTGGGGTCTTCGGCACTGGTACCACACAAGAGGTTTTCCAGAGCTGTGGAACTCTCCCCAGCTTCAGGCTCAGGTTGAAGATGAGCTCCATCACCCCACACAGTTGATCCATGCAGGACATGACAACCCTTGAGCTGATGCCATTGGGACCCGCTGCCTTCCTAGCTTTGATCCTCCTCAGTTAACTCCTAACCTGGGTGGCTGAAACGGACAGGCTGGAGCCGTGAGCTGAATATAGAACAGCAATAAATAGTGCAATTGCAACAGCAACATGACAGAGAATATGCAGTATTAAAGTTTTTTAACAGGTAATTAAAGTCTGAGTTGTTCAAGGGGGTAGGGTGAGGGAGGGGGGTGTTGGTGGTGTGTGTGTGTGTGTGGGGGGGGGGGTGGCTACAGTTTTATGCTTCAGTTCCAGTTGACGAGTCTGATGGCCTGAGGGAAGAAACTATTCCCCATTCTGGCAGTGGTCCTCACAATCCTCTTGCGATCCGAAATGTTACAATTCCCATACCAGGCTGTGATGCAGCTGCAGGGAATCTCTATGGTTCCTCTATAGAACATGTTGAGGATTGGGGTTGAGGGTCCACATGAGGCTCTATGTGATATGGACACCAAGGAACTTGGTTCTCTGTATGATCTCCACCCATGCTCACTGGGGAGTGATTATTTTGCACCCTCCTGAAGTCAACAACCATCTCTTTATTTTATCCAGGGACAGGTTGTTGGCTCTGCACCAGTCCGTCAGCTGTTTCGCCTCCTCTTTGTTCCCTCAGGGTCTCTGTGTTCAGCCCTGGGTGTCCCTGTGTGGTGGTGCTGAAGATGTTGCTCCCAATCCTGACTGACTGAGCTCTCCCAATTAGGACGTCCAGGACCAAGTTGCAGAGGGAAGTGTTTAAGCCCAGCATTGTCAGCTTCCTAATCAGATGCTGAGGAATGATGGTGTTGAACCTGAATTGAAGTCTATGAACAGCGTTCTCACGTAAGTGTCCTTTTTTCCAGATTGGTAAGGGCCAGGTGAGGGGTGGTCCAGTGAGGGTGGCAGTTGTGATTTGATGTGCCTCATTATGAGCCTCTCGAATGATGACTTCTTTAGTCCGTGACGCAGGTCACAAGGCTATTGATGTCCTTCCCCATAGTCGTCACAAAGCACTTCCCACACAGTGGATTCAAAACAGTCCTTCAGAGCCTCCTCGTTCTCATGATGTGGTTTGAACTGTGCGTTGCTGGGTCAGCAGGGTAAACAGCAGGTGCCAAGCTCCTGGCCTGGAAGCCCCTGTGCTCAGCAAACTGAGCTGAGGTCTCCCTACAAAGAAGTCCAAGATCCAGTAACAGAGATGTTTTTAGGCCCAGCATGACAAATGATGAAGAATGACAATCTATGCACAGCATTCTCACGTTAGTTTTCTCTGCTGATTGACCGTGTGTGTGTGTGTGTGTGTGTTTAGTGTGTGTGTGTGTGTGTGTGTGTGTGTGCGATGGAGACAGGGTTTCTTCTGCTGATTGACCGCGTGCTCAGTGCTCTGAGCTCAGACGAATGTAAATCTCTGCGGTTCCTGGTCTCAGACCTGCTCTCGGGCGAGTGTGTGGAGGACTTCAGAGGAGCCCTCCTCACGCTGAGCACACACACACACTCACACACACACACCAGCCAGCAGCGGTCCAGCGAGGCCGTCCTGAAGGAGATCCTGTTCACACTCAAGCGCTTCGACATTCTCAAGAACGTTCTGGGGACCAGCAGGACGGAGGTGGAGGAGCTGCTGCGCACGAGTGGACGGGTTCTGTCGGACTACAGGTACATCATCCTGCTCAATCACACCCCAGTCTACCCACTCTTTCTGGTGCAGGTGGAAGAGGAGCGGTGCACTTTGTAAGCTTAAATAAAAGCAGGTGTGTGTGTCTGTGTGTAGGGTGCTCATGATAGACCTGAGTGAGAGTTTGGAGGAAGATGAATTACACTCCCTCACCTTCCTCCTGAAAAATACCATCTCCAAAGGCCCACTGGAGAGGGCAACGGTAAAACCCCACACAGCTTTACTGCTCTTATAGTACACTACATACCCTATATACCTCTATATAAACTACATACCTTTATTCTCCATATACCATCTCAGACTGTATACTCTGTGTACCTTATATACTCAAACACCATATATACCCTATGTACACCTCTATACTCTATATACCCTGTACTCCTCTATACCCTATACACCTCTATACTCTATATACCCTGTACTCCTCTATACCCTATACACCTCTATACTTTATGTACCCTCCATCCATCCATTGTCTGACACTTATCCTTGTCCGGGTTGTGGGGGTAGCAACCTAAGCAGCCCTGACCTCCCTCTCCCCAGCTACCTGCACTAGCTTTTCCGGGGGAACACAGAGGCGTTCCCAGGCTAGCCGAGAAATGTAATCCCTCCAGTGTGTCCCAGGTCTGCCCCGGGGCCTCCTCCCTGTGGAGCAGGTCTGGAAAACCTCCCCCTGGGTGCATCCCCTGGAGGAGCAGTGGCTTTACTCTGAGTCCCTTTTGAATTTCTGCATCTCTAAGAGAGAGCCCAGCCACCCTGCGGAGAAAACGCATTCTTTTGGTTACTACCCACCAGTCCTGTTCATACAGTAAATACTATGGACAGGACCGGTGACAAGGGCAGCCCTGACTGAGTCCCACATGCACTGGGAACATTTCTGTCTGGCAGTGCAAACCAGACTCCTGTTCCATTCATACAGGGACCTAATTTTCCAGGTCCACAAAGCACTAGCTCTTCCAGGGGAACACAGAGACGTTCCCCGGTTGGGCAAAATCCCTTACAGCCTTCATAGTTTGAGCACACTCTACAGTTTTTGAACAAGGGGACCACCACCCCGTCTGCCAGTCCAGAGGCACTGTTCTTGACCTCCATGCAGTGTTGATCAGGCATGTCAGCCAAGACAGTCCAACAAGATCTAGAGCCTTCAGATGCTCAGGGCAAATCTCATCCATCCTCGGGGCCTGGCCACCACCACATTTAACCACATCAGCAACCTCAGCCCCTGTGATGGGCAAATCCACGCAACCCTCTACAGCCTTTGTGCCCTCCTTGGACATCACTGCAGGATTGAGGAGATCCTCAAAGTATTCCTTCCACCACCTGATGAGAGTCAACAGCACCCTGTTTCTCCCGTAAACAGCCATAAAGGAGCACGGCTTTCCTCCCTTGATTTGCCAGACAGTTTGCCAGAACCATTTCAAGGCCAACCGAAAGTCTCTTTGCATGGTACCTCAGACTGTCATTCAGCTCGTAGACTGCCATTCGGCTCATAGAGATCTTTCCCCAACCCGGATTCGCACAGGAAAAAACCCTGTAATTCATTGGGGGTAAACTCCGATGTTAATACGCCAAGTTGTACAGTTACCAGTAGCCCCACCACTCATCCATGGCAACTCCAGAAAAGAAGAGCGTCTAACCCCTCTCCAGAATTTTGGTTCCGAAACCCAAGCTATGCATTGAGATGAGCCTGAATATGTATTGCTCAGGATCCTTCCCCACCAGAGAGGTAATCAGTTTTGTCAGTCCACAAGGGCATCCACCTTTGGCCACCACCCGACCCAAAATGCACCGGCTCCTCCTGCAGTTGGTGGGCCAACATGAGAGTGGTTCCGTGATGATCTTTCGGGCCCCATGGATAAAGGCCCAGCAACCAGGCGCTCGCCCATGAGCTCCTCCCTGAGGCCTGACTCCAGGACGGGTCACCAGTATCCCTAGTCCAGGCGAGGATAGCAGTAACCATTGCTATTTTTCTGATCTCTCCCTGTTTGCCCTGGGGGTCCCTACCAGGGACAGTGCTCTCTGGCTGCTCACACAGCAGTGATTCGGGACTCGGTTCCCTCGCTGTTTACTCGAAACTTTGAACAGGAAGATGACATATTTTTGGTCTTGAATTGACGTACTACATGTCTGCCAACTAGTGGTAGGGAATACAAATAATATTTCACATGATATTTGTAACTACAGTCTATTTTATTCATGATGACGTCTTGTCGCAATTCTGCGACTTTGGCGCTTAAAGCATTAAGTTTCTGTTTCTGTAACTGCCAAACTTTAACTCAGACATCTAACACAACAAGCCATCGACAAAGTTAAGGTTTCATCAGGCATTTCAGTGGCCTTTGAGCAAGTCCTTCATTGTCAACTTTAGAATGTGCATCCCCGGATACTAGATTGGATACAATCCCACTCTGAATTTCCCTCCAAACTCCAAAAGTTTGTAAAGACGATGGACTGAACTTTAGATATTGTCTACACATGTTAGGTTAAACTTTAATATCTGGGCACAACATAGCATAACTTCAGAAAAAAATGTTGTAAAACATTTGTGAGTGTGTTCATGTTCATGTTTTAAACTACGTATGAAGAATCTAAACTTTAGATTAGGTTTAGGATAGCTTTATCAGTAGATTTGTCTTTATAAACAATCTGTCCCTTTTTCTAATCTCATGGAAATTCTCAGCACTCCAGAGAATTCCTAAGCTCTGTATTTATAAAGCTGAACACCATTTGTTTTATAAATCTCTGTACCCTCTATGCTCTACACACTCAATACCCTCTATACCCTATACCTCTATATCATCTATACCCTATATAACCTATATACCCTCTATATGCTTTAAGCCCTATATACCCTCTATATCCTAGGTACACAATACACATTTATACCCTCTACATCCTATACTCTCTATACCCTCTAAACCCTCCTTAGTCTATACTTCTCCAAAACCTATATACCGTAAACCCTCTATACTATGTATACCACTATGTATACCATCCTTATTCTATACACCCCTTCAACCTATATATACCCTCTGTACCCAATAAACCTTATACACCGTATATACCCAATATACCCTATATAACCTCTGGGGGTTGTTTTTTTTCTGCAGAGCCTCCTGGATGTTGTTGTGGAACTGGAGAAAATTGGTAGAGTTTCATGTGATAAGCTTGAAATGGTAGAAGAGTGTTTGAGGAAGATCCGGAGAGTGGACCTAGCCACCAGGATCCAGTCCTACCAGAGAGGAGGTAAAACAAGCCAAAGCCCAGAAAACAGAGTCACAGAACTCGTGATGAGGGTGGTGATGATGATGATGATGACGAAGGCGGTGATGATGATAATGATGGTGATGATGATGATGCTGATGATGATGAAGGTGGTAAATGTTTTGTTGATGAATGATGATGAAGTTTTGTTTGGTTTAGGTTGCCACAGGTCTCAGCGAGAGGTCTCTCACAGGACACAGGTAACACACTGAATATTCGATTATGAATGTGATGTACAGTATTGTGTAAAAGTTTTAGACTCAAAATATCATTTAAAACCGTTTTAAATGAGTGAGTATTTATTTGATACTGATGTTACTAAATATACTGAATAAAACTAGACTCCGTTTCCGTGAGAAAATGTGAAGTGTGATAGCATTGTTGCTATAAAACCAGCATTTGGAGACACACAAACATTTTTGGTTCTATGACCAAAATTAAAAGAGATCTCTCTCTGACTTTTCATACAACTCTCCCCTCCGCTATCTCTCCCCATACATGATGGAGGCGACTCATCAACAAAAATTTAATATTTTAATGATCTATGCTCAGCCTCTAATCAACCAATCAAAAATCTGAATACATGCGTACTACACTAGATATTAAAGAATGTTTTAGGGGGAGGACGTCTGGTTCCATTCACCACCTCTGTGAACAGCTCTGACTCTCTGAGAGTCTCCAGAACAGAGTATTTCATGCCACACCCAGCACTCTGTTTACACCATAAAGTAAAACCTGCTCACACTCTCAAACTAAAGAACTTTATCCCTTAGAACCCTGAGGGCATTTTTTCTGTTTCTGCATTACTTGTTTTCTTCCTAAAATGTTTAAAGCCGGTGTGTAATGGACACATACACTGTATTGCCAAAAGTGTTGGGGCGCCTGTCTTTACACACACGTATGAACTTTAAGGACATTGCATTCCTAATATGTAGACTTCACAGCTATAACTGGTTCAGCTTTATTGTTTAGGAGTCTGTTTATGGGAATTTTTGATCATTCTTCCAGGAGAGCATTTGTGAGGTCAGTCACTGATGTTGGGCGACAAGGCCTGGCTGTTCAGTTGGCTTGAGGTCTGGGCTCTGTTTAGGCCAGTCAAGTTCCTCCACACCAGGCTCACTCATTTTGGAGCAGGAAGGGGCCATACGCAGACTTTTCCCACAAAGCTGGAAACTTGAAAAGGTCCAGAATGGCTTAGTCTGTTGCAGCATTAAGAGTTATTTTTACTAAGGGGCCAAGCCCAACCCTGGAAAAACAATCCCAAATTATAATCTCCCCCTTTCACCAAACTTTACACTTGGCACAATGCAGTCAGGCAAGTATCATCCCTGCCAACTGCCAAACCCAGACACAGAGAAGACAGAGAAGCATGATAGTAGTTCACTTGCCTATGAACCCAATACCCACAAAATTCAATTCCCCGGTTGGGCAACTCCCATACAGCCTTCATACAGCTCCCCCACACACACTGCTCCCCAACACACACTGCTCCCCGCCCACACACTGCTCTCCACACACACTGCTCCCCTGGTGCTGTGTTCCTGGCTGCCTGCTGCTTCACTTGTTAAATGGGTTAAAAAGAAAATTGAAATTGCACACACCAGACACCAATCCAAGCACCATCACCCTTATTGCTTAATCCCCGGCGGCTGAGGACCCCTACAGATGAGCCGGCCAGGGAAACACCCACATACGTCATCGTTTTACCGTCCCCATAGTCAACGTAATGGTAGTCTCAGCCTCAGACGTCACGCCCACGGAATGTTGGCTAAACGTCTGATGCATATGGTACACTTAACTGGAAACACTTCAGGAATGTCGAAGTCGTCATCTGATTGGTTGAATTTTATCAGATTCCCGGGGGACGCGAGTGTTGCGTTTATTTTCGGTCCGTCCGGGAAACAAAGCGCAGACGTGTGATTGCAGAATAAAAACTGTCGTGTTTACATGCCGTCAGTCTGGCTACGCGAGACTAACGTAATGGCGACCTCTAGCAGCTGCTGTCACAAATAGCTCACAAAATTTCAACCACTTTTTAACAAACAAAACAAGTCTTTATACTTATTATCGCTTTCTATTTTGTTTGGGTTTATTAAAAAAACTCTACAGTTTTCACACACTGAGAAAAATGATTTTAAACTATTTGATATTTTATGGGGTTAGGGTGATGATGAAGACAATGGTGATGATGAAGTTAATAAGCCCTTGTTTTCTGTCTGTGTTGTTACAGTTTGGTACTCAGGCACCGGACAGAAAACAGCAGCGAATCACTGAAGGTATTAAAGAGTTCAAAGTGAGAAAAGCCTGAATGAGAAACATCAAAACAAAAAAACATTTATTTTGTATTTATTTTTGTAATCTGCTTTTGTCTGAGCTTTTAAATACTCATGTTTCATCTTGTCTCCAAACTTTCTGCAGGTTTAGAGACACTCAAGCTTTCTGTAGCTGAAACTGGAACCCAGCGCACAGAGGTTCCTCCTTTTTTCTCCATTACAAGTCCTCCTCACTCCATAACTCCTCCCTCTTCCTCCATAACCCCTCCTCATCACTCCATACCTCCTCCCTCTTCCTGCATAACTCCTCCTCCTTTCTCTATAACTCCTCCTCCTCCCTTCTTATTTAATATTTAACCCCGCCCCTTTTACCTGAGAACTCATCTTCCTTACTTTATAACTCCTCCTCGTTTACTCATATCCCCTCCCCTTATGTGAGTGTGTGTGTGTGTGTGTGTGTGTGTGTTTGTGTTTGTACCAGGCTCTTGTGGATGAGTACTACATTAGCTCTGAAGTCCGAGGCGTGTGTGTGATCATAGACTGCATCGGATATGAAGGAGGTGAGTGTGTGTGTGTGTGTGGTCAGAAATCTTATTTTTGTCAGCTTCCTCCAGGTTTCTCTGTGTGAAGATGTTTGAGATGATGATCCACTCCTTCTTAAAACTGATGAACTGATAAACCACAACTTTATTTAATCGGTAATTAATCAACCGATTGCTTCTTGTTTGTGTGTCAGAGCTGTTGAAGCAGGTGTTTGAGCAGCTGGGGCTGTGTGTATATCTACACACCCTGCTGAGTGTGAGGGGGGTGTATTCGGTGCTGAGGTCAGTCAGACAGCTTGGGGTGCTGCAGCAAGCATCGGTTTTCTGCTGCTGTCTGCTGAGCCGCGGCTCGGACTCTTGTCTGCTGGCCACGAACGCAGAGGGTTCCGGAATCCCCTTAACCGACCTGCGGCAGACCTTCAGCCCCACTTGCTGCCCCCTGCTGGCGGGAAAACCCAAACTGTTTTTCACGCAGAGCTACACCGCGGCTTCGCCCGCTCCAGCGCCTGATGACTGTTTCCTGGAGACAGACGGAGTTCCGTATGCCTCTGCCCGGGAGACGCTGCCGGACGCCGCGGATGTGCTGTGGAGTGTGTGCAGGACGGGGGCGTGGCTACTGGAGAGGAGGGGCCACCAGTCAGTTTATCTGCAGGCACTAAGATCCGCCCTCATTGGAGCTCGTGGAAGGTACAGTGTTATTTACTAATGTTTTAATCAGATGTTTATAAAGTGAGGCGACTCTTGACGGACCGTCCTGTTTCTGTCATTCGGTCTTCAGCAAGATCAACATCCTGGATGCTCTGACACAAGTGAACCGAAAGGTTTTTGAGCACAACCAGAGATACCCTGACCAACCGTACCAGCTGACCCTCAGCCACACACTCCGCAAGAACCTGTACCTGTAACACACACTCCGCAAGACCCTGTACCTGTAACACACACTCCTCTAGACCCTGTACCTGTAACACACACTCCTCTAGACCCCGTACCTGTAACACACACTCCTCTAGACCCCGTACCTGTAACACACACTCCTCTAGACCC
>JBBPCY010116665.1:0-18172 GCA_037974405.1 Brachyalestes nurse | reverse complement strand
CAAAAGTGTCCTTTTTGTCCAGGTGAGTGAGGGTCAGATGAAGGGTGGTGTTGATGGCATGATCTGTAGAGCGGTTGGGACGGTATGTGAACTGCAGGGGGTCGAGTGAGGGAGGCAGTTCTGACTTGATGTGCCTCATGACGAGTCTCTCGAAACACTTCATGATGATGGGTGTGAGTGTGATGGGACGATAGTCATTGAGGCAGGACACTGATGACTTTGCATCACGGTCATTTCGGTACATTAGCATGTTGCCAATAGCTGTAGCCGTCTCAGGAACGCTGTCGTTGAGCCATGTCTCCTTAAACACATAAGCATAACAGTCTCTGAACTCACGCTGGGTGGTTTGTTGAAGTCGGATGTGGTCCAGTTTATTGTCCAGGGAGCGAATGTTGACGAGAAACATGGATAGTGTTGCCGGCTGGCTAGCATTAGCTTTGAGCCTAGCATGGACTCCACCACGCTTGCCGCGCTTCTGCTTCCTTGCGCACCGCTTGTGAGGTCTATTCCTCCGGCCAGCAGCATCAGGCAGCACTGTGGTCTGAGGGCCCGGTCCGCATAGCAAGCCAAGATCTCGGAGTAGCAGCAGCAGCAGCAGCAGCTTGTCTCCGAGGTAAGTTAACACGCTCTTCTCTAATCTGGAGCAGGGTCTGGTGGTCATAAACATGCACACCAGCTGTTTGGATGCCCATGTTTGGCGAGTTTCAGAGTGGAGTTTTTGAAGAAAAGACACAAATTTGTACCAAAGTGGACCCGGGACATCTTGGTCAAATATAGACCCGTGCCGCGCCCCGCGGGTGTCCCACCCCGTTACAGACCTCTAGTGTAGGGTTGTGTCGAAATCGGTACTCTTACTGATTCCACCCTGGTTCAGGTCTTTACATGAAAAGCTGTGGAAGTTCAGCAGTGATTTTATTGTGGTGTTTTGGAGAAATAAGGATCTAAACTGTGTCCTGAGTTTGTATTTCTATAATGAGAGAGGAGCGTCGTAATAAATGTTCTAATCAACAGAGTGGTGCTCTGTCCTCCACTGATCCAGCATCCACCGTCTGGAAACGCAGCAGGAACTGAGACCAGATTTGCATACACATAACTAGTTGTAATGGTTTAGTAATGCCTGCCAAATGAATACCAATTTTGTGTATTCATCTAAGGCTAAAATAAGGTAGATATACGCTATATGGAAAGTATTGGGACATACCTGCTTTTCAGGTACCCTTACTTCCAGCGAGGGTTAATCTTAATACTTCAGCAGACCAAGACATTTTGGACAGTGTAATGCTTCCAATATTGTGGACACACAATTTTGGGAAGATCCTTTTCTATTCCAGCATGACTGTGTCCCAGTGCACAAAACGAGCTCCATAAAGACATGGCTGGAGGAGTTCAGTGTGGAAGAACTTGACTGGCTGCACAGAGCCCTGACCTCAACCACATCCAGCACCTTTGGGATGAACTGGAACAGAGATTGCAAGCCAGGCCTTCGCATCCAACATCAGTGCCTGACCTAAAACATGCTCTACAGAATTAATGGGTTTCCTGCTTCTAACATCGACTTTGAGATGTGACGGTTCACTCACTGCCTAACCTCAACAGGAGACACTGGAACCAGATCATGGGGTATGGGTGTGGTTGTGACTCAGTAGGTAGGATATTTGCCTCTGGACCAAGAGGTCATGGGTTCGAATCCTATCTTCAGCATACCACCTCTGGGTTCCTGAGCAAGACCCATGACCCTAAATTGCTCCAGAGAGACTGCCCCCTGTAGTTAGGTAATGGATAAAACGCTTTTGGATAAAAGCCTCTGATAAATGCCATAAATTTAAATGTTGTTTTGCACCTGTCAGTGGTTTTAATGTTGTGCCTAATTAGTCTATGCTTAATAAAAATCAAGTTTTAAATCATAATGCAGCAGAGTACATTGTTATTAGCATTAGTACAAATGTCTATATTTTAATTGTCTTTGAGACTGAGATTTTTTTTTGTCCTTTCCTTCTTTAGAAACAATGGATGTCCTGTTCCAAGTCCTCGGCTTCTGGTATCCATTTGCCTGCAGAATTAAATTTTATCTATAGAAAACTCACCAGCAAACACCACCAAAATGAAAAGATCACACTGCTGAAGTCAGGAGAGATTACGTTTTAAAATATGGCATCCAGAGGAAACTCCAGTACTCAGCACTCGCCCCCTGGTATTGTCCACACTTCTCGCAATCAAATGCAAAAAAGTGCTGAAAAGAAGAAACCTCACCACTGCCCAGACTGTGGAAAGAGTTTTAATCAAAGGGGTCACCTTCAACAACAACAGCACATTCACACGGGAGAGAAACCATATCAGTGCTTAGAATGTGGAAAGAGATTTAACAATCAAAGCTACCTTCAGATACACCGGCGCATTCATACTGGAGAGAAACCGTATGAGTGCTCGGAGTGTGGGAAAAGTTTTAATCAACAGAGTAGTCTTCAAAGACATCATCGCATTCATACTGGAGAAAAGCCGTATTCCTGTTCAGCATGTGGGAAGAAATTTCCCGAACAGAGTCAACTTCAACTCCACCAGCGTGTTCATACTGGAGAAAAACCATATCGCTGTTCAGAATGTGGAAACAGTTTTAATCGTCTGAATAGCCTGCAACGGCATCAGCGTATCCACACTGGAGAAAAGCCGTACGACTGCTCAGAGTGTGGGAAGAGTTTTAGAAACGGAGGTGCCCTCCAAACACACCAGCGCATTCACACTGGAGAGAAACCATATCAGTGCTCAGAATGTGAGAAGAAGTTTAATCAAAAGAGTAATCTCCAAACACATAAACGCACTCACACTGGAGAAAAACCGTTCGACTGTCTGGAGTGTGGGATTAGTTTTGGGGACAGGTGTACTCTCCAAAAACATCAGCAGATCCACACAGGAGAGAAACCATATTACTGCTCAGAGTGTGGGTGGAACTTCAGGCATTTGAGAACTTTAAAGACTCACAAGTGCATTAAAATGATTCATGTTGTTTGTCAAAGCAATAATATGAATTATTATTTTTTCTAGGTGCAGCTGTCATCAGTATTTTCTCAAATATGCTCTAATGTGTAGGTGTAGGTGTTATCATTGTAAGAAAAAAAGATCTTCTGTGATTATGCCTATGGTCTTAAGAACATGTTCCCCCAAATTTTAACACATTTTATATCATTTTGGCGAGGAAAATAGTGCCACTATAGTTTTAACTCACAAAACCAGGGTGTCGCAGAAGCGCTTCATGCTCTAGGTGATTGACTTAAAAGAACTGACAGATGACTGACAGTTTTAATAATTTATCAACAACCAGCTTCACTGGGGATACTTGTGGGTGTCAGTGCCAGAAGAGCAACTAGTCTGTTTTTTTCTGTAAAGGCTTGTCATTTATCAGTACAAAACTGTAATTTATCATTATTAATATATTGTACTGAAATATTAATATCAACTTGTAGATTTGACTATAAATACAAAGCTTCAGTCCCAATCATATATATTGGTAAATCATTAATAAAGTTTGGGTCTGAATGTATATAGTAACAGATATAACATATTACTCTTGTTAATAATGTTCTTTGTTTTTTGTCAAGACCAGAGTTGGACAGAGTATAATAGCTGAATACTGAGTACACTGTCATAAATGTTTTCAGTAATGCATCCTAGCACAGTGCATAAAAAGTAACATTATTCAGCATAGGGCCAAAGCTTCACATTACTCAATAATGATCATTTTTAGAACTATTTCAAATTATTATTTCTGTTAAATTTAAAGGCAGATTAAAAAAATGTTAGTATATTGAATTATAACAACGATCATAAAAACTGATAAACACTGAAATGCTCTTTGTGAACATGAACAACATATAATATGTTTCTATTGTATTACTGATATGTATATAATAGTGAATAAAGCATGTTATAAATCAGACTAGGCTTGCTGGGCTCTTCAATAGGGCACTCCCTCCTCCAGACTGTACTGCCTCTCCATCACCTCAGAATAATAAATATAAATAATACAAGTTGTATATGTATGTAATGTAATTCTGTAGTAAATGAGACGCATGCAATATTCTACCATACATATTTCTGTAAATCCTCCTGTTTACAAGAGATACCGCAACACTGCAGGATTCCAGAAGGTGGCAGAGAAACCAGAGCAGATTTGATCAAATCTGACAAATGTTACACAATTAAATAAGAAAAGAGAAAACAAGCTATAAACAGCCAGAACTGAAGATTAATCGGTTCTTGAGCTCCTGCTGATGAGCAAAGCTTCACTTCAGTGTAGCTAAAGGCTACAGCTAACAGGTGTGAACCTAAGGGGATTAACACTCATTTTCCCTCTCTTTGTTGTGTTGAATATGTTTATATACTTATCTAACAAGTTTTCGGATCAACACAGCTCTGTTTTTCGGTAATGAGCTAAACTGCTAAACATTGAAAATACATCAAAGGCCCGTGCTGCAGGTGGATGTGATTGGTTAAAAGGTTAAAATGTTTATCATATTTTAATTTAAACATTAAAAAAGGAACTGCTGGATAAACTGAAGTAAAAAAACAGGTTTAAAACAATATTTATTAGTGCAGTTCATGTTTAATTCCATATAATTTGATATAAAGGTTACTGAAAACCACAGAGCTGAATTTTATCAGATAAGAGACAAGCCTTAATTAGTCTAAAACACTTTAGCCTTTAGCTACACTGAAGTGAAGTTTTGCATGTCAGCAGGAGCACAAAAACAGATTAAAATTCAGATAAAGTTCTCTTTTCTCCGAAATCCTCCGAGTTTTTTTTTTTTTTTTATTTATTCATTGTAAAAAGTTGATCAAATATTAACGTCAAGTTCGCTCTGGTTTCTCCATTGCCCTTTAAAATAAGAGTCCTGCAGCAAGAAATATATCAGGATACAAAATAAACAATTCCAAATCGGCATTAATGTTTCTGAATGAAAATGAAAGAAAGACTATTTCTATGACTGGTCAGATAAATATAATCAAAATGCTTGTCTTACCAAAGTTTCTGTATCTTTTCCAGTCACTTCCACTTCCTTTACCTGATGCCTTTTTCATAATATTAATAAATTATTGAATCAATTCATTTGGAATAATAGAATGGCCAGACTATGATTAAAACTGTTTTACTTTCCCATATTAAAGAGGAGAGCTTCAACTCCCTAATTTAAAATTGTATTACTGGGCCACCCAGTTAAGGGTAGCAATTTACTACTTCTCAGTGGCTCCCCTTCTGGCTTGGGTGACTGTAGAGCAGGAAACAAAATCAGGGCTTCCTCTAAAGCTATACTTATACTCAGCAAGTTCAAAAAATCTAATTAAACAGATAAAGAATCCCTTTCTCCGAAACTCCATCTCTGTGCGGTACTCTGCACATCAACATGTTGGAGACACACCTACATTTTCCCCTATGTGGGGTGATAATTGTACTTGTTGCAGTTGTTGCAGTTGCAGTGTGTGATGGCGCCGGTGTGTGTGGCCTGCCTCCGCCGCTGTCGGCTTTCGTGTCTCTGTTGGTGTTTGTCCTGGTCCTTCATTTGTTACCAGCATAGTTAACTGTCTTCGGGTCTATAATCGGCAGTCTCTCTTCAGCATTCGCTTGATTTATGAAAATCTGACATATCGGGGTGACATATAGGGGTGAACCTGAGCAGTCTCCGGCCAATAGGTCGGGCGTCCCGGAAGGAGAGTGAACCGGCATCTATCAGGATTGCACTAGTGAATCCACGATCGCTTGGGAATAAGACATTTATCCTGAATGACTTTTTCAAAACGCACGAGTTGGATCTTTTGTGCCTTACAGAAACCTTGCTACGCCCTGGTGAGTTGAGCGCCTTCGCAGAACCTTTACCACCCGATTGCATATACTTAAACTTTAGCGACTGTTTTTAAAAACTGTTTTAAGTGTAAGCAGTTGTTGGAGGCCCAGTACTCCAGCTTTGAACTGAATGTGTTCGAGTTGGACCCCCCGCAACTGGTCTTATGTGCTGTGATATACCGTCCCCCGAAATATAATAAGGATTTTATTCAGGACTTCTCTCATGTTCTGTCTGGGATCATGGGATACGTTACATGTATCTTTTGACATTTTAAAAGAGGCCTGGGTTAAATATCAAAAAATGTATTTTATTTACACATAGAGCGTTGTTGTTACCTTCATTGTCTAAGACTGAAGATCTAACTGTATCTTACATGAATGGGAGAGGACAACTTTCATTGTTTTATGACCTGTAGCTAAAATATTCAAAAGAGTCATCTACTAAAAAACTGGAGGCATGGAGAAGGAGGATAAAGGAGACATAAAGGAGGATATTCGTGAAGCTGACTGGGAAATAGCTTGTTTTAAGGCCCAGACCCAGTCTGTTAACATCAAATTACAATTCCAATATGAATGGCTGATGCGTACTTATCTTACACCAAGTATGTTAAATCACGTATTCCCAAATGTCCCTGATATCTGTGTGAAATGTAAAGTGTAAAGTGTTTGTGGGAGTGTACGAGGATACAGCAGTTTTGGAAGAGTGTAATAGAATATGTGAGTCTCATAGTTGGAAGGGAAGTTCCTTTGCAAGGCAAACTTTGTATATTGGGTATATGCCCTCAAGACTTTGTTGTGACACAGAAGCAGTCGTTGCTTATTGACTTTGGACTTTTACAAGCCAGCCAGATAATTGCACTGTTGTGGAGAAGCATGGATACACCTTCTATTTGAATGTGGACAAAGGACCTAATGACCTGCTTAGCCCTGGAGAGACTAACATACACTGTAAAACAGAAAGATGAGAATTTTGCTCACTTATGGAACCCCTATATAGTTTCTTGGAAACTCATGATTTTTAATTGCGACATTCTATAATGTGTGCACTGCTGAGCTCTTGTTTAATTTATCTTTTTATCTAATAATTTTTTATATATATTTATTTATTTTGAGGTATTTAACATTATTTTATTTACTTTACCTTATTTATTTATTTTTATTTTGTTAGATAGGGGAGGATGTGTATATTTTATTTGAATTTTTCTTCTTGGGATGATGATGTTTAAAGTCATTAAGAAAATCTCAATAAAAAAAAATCCTGCAGAATCTCCGTGTTCACAGTAAAACAGTATTTAGAGGGATGTGTATGACTGATTGTGTGTATCTAATTTATTACAGAATTACATTACATACTACATTTATTATTATATGTATTATTCTGAGGTGACGGAGAGTCTGTGTAGTCTGTCGGAGTCTCTAATGAGAAGGAGGGAGTGCCCTACTGAAGAGCCCAGCAGGCCTGATTTAAGATGTGTTCAGCATACAAGCTGGTTTTACATCGTGTCATTATCATGTGATCTGCATGCAAATGCTGGGTACAAATTAGGTAAGTTACACTTAAGTAAATTACTGACAAGACAAATGATGGTTAGGAGTACATTATCGCACATAGCTAATATAAGTAATATTTACATTTACATAATTAATCAGATGCTTTTATCCAAAGCGACTTCCATTCCCTAATTACAGGGGACAGTCTCCCTGTAGCAACTTGGGGTTAAGGGTCTTGCTCAGGAACCCAGTGAACTCATGACCTCCTGGTCCAGAGGCAAGTATCCTACCCACCAGGCTGCCACCACCCCATACCACTAATATTGACACAACTGGTATACACATGGTAAGATATTGCACACAATTAAATGATTTGTCACCCATTTAGAGAACTTCACATGATACTGCAAATGGTAAGACTATTGCACATCATGATAATGTTTTAGCATTAATTTCTGTAATAATGTTTTCTGTAGTGTTCGGGGGAGCACTTTATGCTGGTGAGTCTATGGCTAAAGGTATTTCCTTTCTCCTGATCAGTTTGTTTAGTCTCTTTGTTTCTGCTGCCACTTTCATGCTGCCAGCCCAGCACACCACAACATTGAAAACATTGCTGCCACTACAGACTCATAGAACATCTGCAACATGGTGTTGCAGACTCTAAAGGATCTAAAGTGTCTAAGTGGGAAGTACAGTCTACGTCGACCCCTCTTTATGTGGCCACAGAGTTTTTGGCTTGTTGTCAATGTGCGCACCAGGTGTTTTTTGTTATGTGAGTGCAACTGGCCTGTAGTCTGATAAGGCACTGGGGTGTGCCTTCTTTGGAAAAGGAACCAGACAGCATGTTTTCCACGGCACAGGTGCTTTCTTGGTACTGAGGCTCAATTTGAAGATCCTCAGCAATACTCCTCATAGCTGGAAGGCGCACAACTCAAGTATATGTGGCACAACTTAGTCATCAGTGATGGTGATGGATGGTCCATGGGTGTCAGAGTCCCTTCTTTACGTTTACAGACAAGCGCCTCTGTGGACTTGAATGCTACCTTTTTCTTATTCAGGAGAGCTTCGATGTCTTTGGTGACCTGTGTCTTGTTGTTGGGGAAGCAGCAAGTGGATTTAACTGGCACAGTGTTGTCAACACAGAAACTGATGTACTCTTTGACACAGTCTGTGAGGTTATCAGTGTTCTCTCCAAGCAGCTCATACAGAGCCTCACACTCCTTAAATTCTGATTACAAATTATTTTGAGCTGTAAAATGTAACCAAAGTATTTACATATATTTAATTATTTTTTATTGTTTTATACGGCCATCCATGGCTTCTTGTTACACAGGGATATACATATAAGGTGGAGGATGAATTCCCTCAGTGATTCAGCTACAGTACGGAACATTAGAGAATATTATAATGATCTGAAGCTGAAATGTGTTGACAGTAATCTATTACAATAAAACAAAAAATACACAGAATGATTTAACACAGTGTTACAGAACAAGTTAAATAAAGTAATTAAAGTTAAAATAATATACATAAAAAGTATATTAGATATTAACACTGAAGTACAGTTTTAGAGGGTATGAATAATGCAGCATATGGTTTATAATTTACTTTTGCCCATCAGGTTTATTAAATCGAGGTGACAAACCATTCATTCAGGTAGTTCTTGTTAAATATATCTTCATGAAAAATACTTACCCCCAGACACCAACATCAAATCATTTCATTTATTTACTTTTGCTACCAAGTCTGTGTTGTCCCCACAGGGTGGTTTTGAAAGGTATTATTTGTAATTTATCAAGTATTAATTTACATACGAAAAGGCATAGGCCTAATACTTCATAACTAACAGAAGATGAAAGATAGCAGAATCTCACTACAAGATGCTAAATATTTTAATAAAGACTTACACAAAGCTGGATGAAAATGTCTGTGAAATCACAAAGATGCACAATACTGTGCAAAAGTCTTAGGCACTCATGCTTTCATATTGCTTTCAAAGTGAAAAAGCTGACCACACTTTGCCTTAAAAATATCACTGATTAGTGATTAGTGATATTTATATACGTATACAGTTTTGTATTAATACTTGGCAAGTACTTTTTCCCCCCACACACCTTGGAGAACATGCCCAAATTCTTCCATGGATTTCAATTCTTTCTATCACTTAATGTAATACCAGATGATGCTGACATTAGGGCTTTGTGGGGCCACACAATCTGTATCCAGGACACCTCGTATCACTTTTTGTTGACAATTTTATGACTCCGGCTGTATGGGGTCACTGAGGGTAGTCCTAGTTGGATAGTTGGAAACCGCTTTTATTTCTTAAAACTGAACAGACCACTAATTCTGACCAAGTCCCCACCTCAGTTTAAAGCAACACAGCACCAAACCTGCAAGGAACCTTCACTAACCTTTACTGTATCTGGCAGTTATTCAACCTTGTAGTTTTCTCCTGCCCTTCGGCAAACAAACTGCTGCCTTCTTGGACTAAGCAATCCAGAGCACCTGCTGCCATTGTGCTCAGGTCCTGCCTTTTAATGCATAGATGAATTAGTAAATTATATTTTTCTTAATTTAGTACTAAAATGCATGAAGAATTATATATTGCCACGAAAAAAGCAGTTATCTGCAGTTTCCACGAATTTGCTTGAGTTTTCACCAACAAATATTAGTTCGGTTCTAAGAAAAAATGTCTGAATTCGAAACACTTCAATTTAATTTTAAACTCAGCTTAATACATTACCCTTAAAATGTAAAGGTAAACCCTATATGCGCTGGGCAGTGTACACTCAACTGCCTTCTCTCATTAATGCAAGCATGTTTTCTTTGGTATGCGCTGCCGTTTTCTTTGGTATAAGCAGGTAAATACAGTAACAATTTAATGTAATTTTTTAATATATAAATTAAAAGAAATACTTTTCCCAACAGAGCAATCAGTCAAACTATTAACCAGATTATTGGTAAAACATTACAAATCAATTGAACACATGAACTATTAAATAGACCTCGTCTATAGACATGTTCCAGAATGGTCACCATAAAAAAACCCACTTATGCCAAAGAAAAGGACAGCTCATACCAAAGAAAACGCCTGTGCATGAATCACAGTGCAGTCTATACAAGGGTAATATTTGTATTTACATTCTAGCACAGCAGGAGTTCAGTGTAAACCGAACAGTACAGTTACCTTTACATTTTTGTTAAGGGTAATGTATTAAACTGAATTTAAAATAGAATTAAAGTGTTTTGGGAGCATATTTGGGGGGCATATTTAGGGTTTACACTATAAAAATAGGCATTTTAAGCATTTTATTTACCAAAACACAACAACACGGTTCTTCACTATATGCGGGTGCTCTTGGAACGTAACCCCCGCGAAAAGTGAGGGGGTAGTGTATTCCCAAAATTAACACACCAGTTATTTCATGTTATAGTCTGAACCATCCCAAATCAGTTCACCCACATCTTAGCATCTTTTCTCCCACAGTCAGCAGAATGTTTAACATGCACACAATTTAATGTGGTAATGCAATTGTGTATATTATTATTATGTTAATCTAACTGTATTTTGTACACTAGTACTTCTGCAGAGCGTTTTTATTTGAGTATTATTTTAACTTCATTTTAATATGTCTGTGTGTCTGTGCAGTCCTAACAGTAGTAATTTCCTCTAGAATCAATACAGTTGTTGTTTTTTAAACAACTAGGTTAAAGTCTCTAATAATACAGTTCTCTACTGCTGAGCCCTAACCCTAAAGACAAAGCCACTGCAATGACCCCATCACAACAAAAAGCTCAGTCCACTTTCTATATTTATTTTAATTATTCCTATTTCTATTGTTATACACCCCCACCCCGACCCCCTAAATAAAACAAAAATATTTCCCTTTTGGCTGTGATCACTTTGTTCTCCTTGTTTTACGTAACTGTCGAACTTTTGACCATTATAGTGTGCTGCCCAAACAGAAGATCCAGTGTAAAGCCCCTGTAGGCCAGCTGGGGCGCTAGTTCTAGAATTCCTCAAACATGAAAAGCAGAGAAGAAGTTCGGAGGTCCTGTTCTAATCAGTTTCAGAATCTTCGGAATGTTCGGTTTTGTCTGATTCGGTTCTCCGGTATCTGATGGTCTCCGAACCTGAAGAGCTGATCCAAACCACCCTGTGCTTCCACGTGGTGTTGGAAAGAACCTGACGCCGCACCGCTACTTCTGAAGGTGGAGAGAACCCGAAGCTGCACCTCTGAATGTAAGGAACTGGGTCTCAAAAATAGAGTGTTGATCATCTAAACAGGTGAAATAAGGAGCTTAATGGAACAAGCCAGTGGTATATTCAGTATAAATAACCTTTAATCATTCAGATTTTGTCCGTGTTGTTCTCCCGAACTGTTTTCATCTCTGAGAAAGTGCAGGGATCCCTCACAGCAACTGTGTGAACAGAATCAGATTGTTAAGTGATTTTCTGTTTTAATTTTCTGTCAAATAATTTTTTTCCCCGAATCACTGTGTTTGGTGCAAACTGAGCTTTTATTGATTTTATGTTGTGCTTTGGTGCATCAAACAGTGATATTAATGTTTTTATTTTTTGTTCCTCCAGAAATGGACATTTTCATTTAATATCCACTTTCCTTCATGCTTTAAATTTACCCCTACGAACATGTCAGGAAACACCAGCAAGAGGAACTCTGTTATCCCTGCTGCTATACAGAGAGAATAAACCTGAGAACATGGAATCTGTTGGAAGCTCCAGTGCTCAGGAAGCATCCCCTGCTGATCTTCCCAATATTACATCTAACAGGCGGACAAAGAAAAGTACAGAAAAGGAGAAAATTCATGACTGCTCAGAGTGTGGGAAGACATTTGCTCACCAGTGTCACCTGAAACTCCACCAGCGTATCCACACTGGTGAGAAACCCTATCCCTGCTCAGAGTGTGGAAGGAGTTTTACTCAGCAAGTTCATCTCCAGCTTCACCAACGTGTTCACACTGGTGAGAAACCGTATCGCTGCTCAGAGTGTGGAAATGGATTTAATAGTCAGAATAATCTCCAACGGCACCAGCGTATCCACACTGGAGAAAAGCCATACGAATGCTTGGAGTGTGGGAAGAGTTTTAGAAATAAAGGTACCCTTCAAACGCACCAGCGCATTCACACTGGAGAGAAACCATATCAGTGCTCAGAGTGTGGGAAGAGGTTTAATCAGACAAGTAATCTCCGAACACACCAACGCACTCACACTGGAGAAAAACCGTTCAACTGTCTGGAGTGTGGGATTAGTTTTGGGGACAGATGTACTCTCCAAAGACACCAGCAGATCCACACAGGAGAGAAACCGTATTACTGCTCAGAGTGTGGGTGGAGCTTCAGGCGCTCAAGTAACTTAAAGACACATAAATGTGTTAAAATGACTGAAGATGAATTTCAAAGCAATGAGTTTCAGATTGTTTATGTTTAAGTAAAATGTAAACTGGATTTTTGTGATGTTTAATATTTTCTAATAATATCGGCTGTTATTATAGTAAGAAAAAACATTCTTTTCTTTCCCTCGTGTTAATATTATATCTGTATGAATTTATTCATGGCCTGCAAAAGTAATATGCTTGATCTGGTTGAGGTGTTTAAGCCACACCCACTGCTAAAATGTGTGTAAAATCAAGCGCACAATCCAGACCCACACATACTGGCAGTAGAATGGGTCATAGTAACAAGTGTCACAAGTGTTTGTGAAATTTTTCCCTGCTAAAGGAAAACTTGTCTCGGGTCAACAACAGCTCAGCCATGAAGCTCTAGACCTCGCAAACGTACAATGTGGGAGCGCTGAGTAAAATAGTGTCTGAAGAATCATTTGTTGTCTGTTGTATCACTTACAGAGTTCCAAATGACTTATGGAAGAAACATCAGCGTGAGAACTGTGTTTCTGTTACCAAATAACTGCACACAAGTCTGAGATCACTGTGGGCAATTCCAAGCATCACCACTGGACTCTGGATCAGTGGACACATGTTTTCTGGAGTAATGAATCATGCTTCTATATCCTGTGATCAGTTGAAAGAATCTGGGTTTGGGTGATAACCAGAGAACAGTGCTGGAGTGCAAAGTGTCAGCAGTAAAGTTTAGTTGAGGAGGAATAATGGGCCCATGGTGGTTTTTAGGGTTTCCAACCCTTTCCTGGTCCAGCCACTCTGCAGAAACTGAGTTCCATAAAGAGTTCCATATAGTGTGTTTAGTTTGGTGTAGAAGATCACCAGAGCCCCGACCTCAACCCATCTGAACAGCATTGGGATGAACTGTCAGACAAAAATACACAGTATGGCCAAAATAACACAGCTGACGTATGTCGCTCTGGATAACAGCGTCTACTAAATGCAGTAAACATAAACGTAAGCTGACCATCACACCTACATGGGCTTTTTGGGCATTCTGGTATTGTTGCATTTCAAATACTCATGTAGGTTGATAGTCAGTGGTCTGTTATTTTGGCCATACATTGTATTTTTGTTTGGTAGGTCCAGACAAGTTTGTTTCTTTTTCTGGCTGCTTCACTGGTGGCCTAGTGGTTAGGTACTCTTGAGCAAGGTACCATCCCCACACACTGTTCCCCGGGTGCTGTGTTTCTGGCTGCTCGCTGCTTCACTTGGTAAATGGGTTAAATAAAAAGGAAGAATTTTGTGCTCTTCACACAGTGTGCTGTGGTGTGTTCACATATGAAAGAACGGTCACTTCGCTTCATTCTTATGTGCGATAGCGAGCACGCAGGTTGGATGATGATGTTTTTGGGGCTTTAAATTTATGACTTTAACCCTGCGTTCACACCGACGGCGGCGAGAGCGTCAAAATTCGCCCTGGCCGCCCTGCCAACGACCCTGTACAGAGCTTTTTGGACGCTCTGACGTAGGCTGAATGCTTGTCTTGTATTCAAAGGGTCCGCAAATCAAACAAGCTCAAGCGATGGACTTCTACATTTCGATTGGTTGCCGCCGAACCACGTCATAGTTTATTACCATAAAGTTGACTTGATTTCAACTCTCCTTGACGCTCTAGCCGGCCATGACGCGCCGCGCCGTTGCTTGCCGCCGGCTCACATTGAAAATGAATGACTTCCGGCCACTTTTACGCTCTCGCCGCCAGCGGTGTGAACGCAGGGTTAGTCTCCCAACTTTGTTCTATTAATTATTAGACCTGCTTTCAAGGTTTGTTAAAAAATGTGTGTTGCAGGAGGCGGGCTGCCTGTATAAACACCCAAGTTATAAACTCTGAATATCAGTACTTAAAAGGTGGTTAACTGAAATTTGCACCATCACCCTTATGAAGCAACAAAAGGTCTCCACAGCAGATAATCAAATATAAGAAGTGTTCCTAAGTGCTGCCGCAATATTCAGGCAAAAAATAAGCCCTTCTTGTTTTCTGCTTCAGCCAACAAGAAGAATGAAGAAATATATTTTCTCTGCTTAAACTAGAAAACGGTGCCTTCAAATGTGGAAAGTTGTAGTACTGGGATCTGACATAAGGGCTGTTCCCAAAGAAATGTTGGAACTTCAGTACAAATTTCTGCAAGACAATAAAACCTGTGGAGATGAAAATTGTATGTTATCAAGGTTCAAATGCGCTTTTACATTTTTAGTCTTCTTAGGGCATGACAATTTTTTGGATTTTTTCAGGAAGTTACAGTAATGTCCACAACAGTGGACTACATGCGCTTAAGCACTCAAAATAGTTTAAACTAAAGGAAGAATTAATCAGACTGAGCTTTATCAAAAATCCATGAGCAATTATTTCACTGTATGCTTTGAAAACCACTTTAAGATACTTTCACACACTGAGCACACACTGAGCACACTGCACACAGCACACTGCACACACACTGAGCACACTGCACACACACTGAGCACAGCTGCACACACACTGAGCACAGTCTGCCCACACTGAGCACACACAGTGCACACACTTGTGCTCTTAAAAATATGACAAAATGATCATTTTTACTAACACAAACTATGACTAATCTGCACAAAAATGTATATTTTTAAAAACTAAATTATACATATGCCCACAATGCACCGAATTGCAACCAAAATTGTCAAAATAAAAGATGAATCAACTACATGACTTGTGTTGGAAATATACTTAGCAATGCATGATGTCCACTTTGTTGGAAACATGCTTAATCGCTGCTTTACTACTTATTTGAAATAACATTTTCAAACTAAAAAAAAATTTCTTTTGATACTCCTGCATATCATCATATTTTTAACCTCTAGGGTTCTCTTAGAATAGAAGGATTGACAGGATATTCCAGCAGTGGTCAACAAGTGTGGCTGTCTGTCGTCCATCTTCGATTCAGAGGAGGTTCACTTGTAGTTACAACTAACAACTGAATGAACCTCAATGGAGGGGCTCAGCAGAGAGCATTCTAACAGCTGATATACAATTCCACTATAGAAACCATTGCATTTAGTAGAAAATGACTTTTAAACAGCTGCCCACTGTAGTGACCGCTATGCACCAGAGGGTTAATATAATCGGAATATAAATGTTCTTGTTTCTTTATGAAAAGACATGGTCACTGAAGTTCAAACTGACAGGTTTAATAAAGTGAACTAATTTCTCAAGATTGTCTTCTGTCTTTAATGTCTGATATCTGAAAGAAACACTTTCTCAGAGAAGCTCAGCTCTTTTTTGATGATCTACTAAAGATCTGCAGCTGAACTTCAAGTTGAAAATAAAAGATTCTGCTAAATTTAGCTCTAAACACGAATTTAATGTAAAACCTAAACTTAAATCCAATACTAATCCTAAACCTGAGCCCAGTGCAGCTGACCACCTGTGGTCAGGGCTTGACTGGGACAAAAAATCTGACCGGGCATTTTGAGACTAGACCGGCCCACCAAGCTGTCATTCCCGAGGGTGGGATTCCGCGCCGGCCCAAAATTATCATCGGCCCACCAGGCAAATGCCCGATATGCCCGATGGCCAGTCCAGCACTGCCTGTGGTTCTGACTCAATGGGCCGATCAGCACAGGGGGCGGGGCTTGCCGGAATACGGGTGGGATTACAAATCGCAGCCGCGCCTGTCCCAGATGGGGCGCTCGTGCTGCGGTTTTCCCTTCAAGAGGAAGGAAAAGAAGAAGAGGAAAAAGGACAGAAGACTCTGCTGTCGAGCTTCGACAAAAATCAAATTATTTTCTTTTCTCCAGACACAGACCCCACCACATCCACCCTCACCTCCACCTAGACCAGAATCAGAACCCCCTTACCCCCTCGTACCCCCCGCCTGAAGGTGAGAAGCTTTTTAGCACTTACACATTAGAACACACAGACCCTCCAGTGGTTCTGGACCTGCCTACCTGGTGGGTGAAATGAGGTGCGCTGAAGTTAAAGCAGATGTATATTATTTATCTGTTTGATCTTGCCTTTTTGGTTTAAAACTCCAGTTGTCCTGTGTGTTTTGTGCATTTAATAAGCTACGGTACTGTAAGAGCAGTAACGGCGTCATTAGGATAATTAATCTACAGACTGTGAAGGGCGTATGTCATAAACTAAGAGAAATTTGACTGTAATGAAGTGGACAGGTTACTCTGGGGCCTTTACAAGAAATAAACGACTTGGGAGGAAAGAAATCTGGTACTGACTGAAGATTTAGTCACTAACGTGTCAAACCAGTTATGTTTCTTTTATAGAATTCTGTATACAAGTCAGGAAAATAAAAAAAGTACCTAATAAAAAGTGTTAAATTGAAATTTGAAGTTTCTAAACCTCCCACCTGTAATGACCTGCTTTCTGATATAAATGCTACACGAAAAGACATTCTTGTACCAGCCAAACAGATAAAAACCTCATGAAAATCCTAGAATTAATGATGACATGCCAGTTTGTGTGTTTTAATAAAAAATAAAGATTGTACAAAAGTCGTTTTCACCTCCATTTATAACTTTTTTGCTAAGGTATTTCATGAGGATCCGTCTCCTTAAATTTGTGAGTTTGGAGATCAGTTTACGAAACAGCGTCTTCATGAAGGGTAATATTCTGGTCCATCTCTTCTTCAGGTAAGCGACACACACATACACACACACACACACACATCCTACCTGGCCATCCACATGATGTAAAAGAAAACCACGATTCATCAGACCATCCCACCTTCTTCCATTTCTCCATGGTTCAGTTCTGATACTCGTATACCCTTTGTAGTCTTTGCTCCCCACAATCGTTAATGATTAATATCATTAGGAGACTAATTAGTCAAAGACCTTCCACAGCTGCCTGTTTAAAACATTCTATAATAATAAGGACAATGAGAATTGCTTAGTTTAAAATGGATACATTGTTCTGAATTAAATCTTTGCCTTGTGTTCTGAAGTCACTGAACACCTTCTGCCTCCTCCAGAAATGACTGATGTCCTGTTCCATGTTTCCTTTTGCTCCTAGTGTTCTACAAGCTTTAAATAGATGACTGAAGACACATCAGGATACACGATCATAAGGAATTCCTCACTGCTGAAATCAGGAGAGATCAAATTTCAGAATATGGAGTCCGGTACTCCGCTGACATCCCCTGGTGCACTCCACACAAACATATCCCACCGGCAAAGACAGAAAAGTACAGGAAAGAGGAGAAATCACAACTGTTCAGAGTGTGGGAAGAGTTTTACTCAGCTGTGTCATTTGAAACAACACCAGCGCATCCACACAAGAGACAAACCTTATCACTGTTCAGAGTGTGGGAAGAGTTTCAATCATCAGAGTAGTTTCCAAAGACATCAGCGTATCCATACCGGAGAGAAACCATACGACTGTTCAGAGTGTGGGAGGAGTTTTACCCAACAAGCTCATCTCCAATTACACCAGCGTGT
>JBBPCY010116654.1:0-18172 GCA_037974405.1 Brachyalestes nurse | reverse complement strand
ACAGTCTTACAGTCATTAGTTACAGGGACAGTCTTACAGTCATTAGTTACAGAGACAGTCTTACAGTCAGTAGTTACGGGGACTGTCTTACAGTCATTAGTACAGTACCTGCCAAAAGTGGTCCCAGTAAGGACAACCAGTGAACCTTGACAGGATGGCTATGATAGTCAGGTGACAGGCCACACAATGCATCATAACTTGCTGTGTATGGGGCTATGTAGCTGTAGACCGGTCAGAGTACCCATGCTAACCCAAGACTACCACTAAAAGCATATAAAATGGGGATGTGAGCATCAGAACTGGACCATGAAGCAGTGGGGGAAGGTTTTGTGGTCTGATGAATCATAATATGGACAGCTGGGTGTTTGTTGGTCACTTACCTGTGGACGAGGTGGGACCAGGGTGCACTATGTGAAGAGGCAAGCTGGTGGAGACAGTTTGAGGCTCTGAACAATGTTCTGCTGGGAAACATTGGGTTCAGGCATGTGGATGTTACTTGGACACGTACCTCCTACCTGATCATTATTATAGACCACCCTTTCATTGCATGTGACCAGATACCACAGACTTCTTTTGTAGTCCATGGCTCAATAATCAGAGCTGTTTTGAAAGCACAGGGACCTACACAGTACTGGCCTGCTGATTTTAAAGGTATGGCTTGTTGGTATAAATCCTGAAGCTGATGTGTTCATGATGATGAATATTTCCTAATCAAAAGTGTTACATTCAAAGAAGAGTGATTATACGTTTTAGTTCTATTGGAAAACCGTCCTTGGTGGCTCATCATGAAGCTGCTTTGGAGAATGGCAAAAGTGTGTAAAACTGTATCAATGCAAATGATGGCTCTTGGAAGAAAATAGAAAATTGGCTTGATACTGGTCACTGCCTTAATTCCATTTGTAATTTTACAGCTTTGATAGCCTTTGGGGCAGCTGGTGCCCTGGTGGTTAGGGCGTTGGCTCTGTAATCAGAAGGTTGTGAATTCAAATCCCAGGACTACCAGGGGCACAACTGATGTACCCTTGAGGAAGATACCGTCCCTGTGGGGCACTGCATCACTGGCTGCCCACTGCTTCACACGGTGAATGGGTTAAATGCAGAGAAAGAATTTCACACTGTTCACACTGTGTTCTGTGGTGTGTTCCTGCACGACTATAAGGGGCCACATTACTTTATTTCTAAAATCTGAAAAATGGTTCAATCTGTTTATATGTTCAAACTGATCCTGTAGATCCAAACAGCAAGTACACAGAATATAATCTTGAGTGTAGGTGTATATATGGAAAAAGGACCTGTTCGTGTGCCGATGACCTCCTTTTGTGCACCCGCCACCTGAAACATTTTGGAAAGTTGTTGTGCATGACACTGACACACTGACTTGATCAGTAGACTGTTACAGTCAGTTGCATGCTCTGCAGAAACACCACTTGTTGCCATTAAAACCACATTCATTGTTAGTTTGCCTCTGATTTACAGTGCACGGGATATGGTCGTGAGTTCACAATGGTTGACTCATGGCAAAGTGGCTAAATGTGATTTGGTAGATAATTTGAGATGAGTGAGATTTGGTAGATGCAATGACCCAGTAACCTCTCGCAGTGTCTGAATAACAAGATGCTTTTTGGTTTGCAGTTCCTTTGTGGTGGAGAAGCAGCCATGTATGCCAACTCACCCGCAGAAACCCCTTATCATTAAGACCCAAGTGCAGTTCACCACCAAAGTCAGGTATGGGATGTGTTTTTCTTTATAGGCTCTGCTGGTCAGTTGGTAAAGGTGATTTGAGGCTAAAGCACAATGGATTTAATATAAACCCTTCACCTGTTTTTCAGGGGTTTTTTTGCTTATATATTCTATGAGGCTTGGTGTTTTACTTTTAAAAGCCTGCTTTAAGTGTCATTTTTTTTTTAAACTGAGAAACTGTAAAACAAATTGCAACATTTTTATCTTTAAAAAGAGGTGAACGTTATAACAGATTGTAAGTTTGCAGAACAGTACGAAGCTGCTGTTCACATTTCTCAACATTTGGTTACTTTCCTTTGTATGTTAAATAGGTACTATTTCTTATGATGTGGGCTGAATGTAAAACAGATTATCGTTCTGTTTTGATTTAAAAAGTGAAGTTTCCATAGTGTCCATGTATTAGATGCTAAAGTAATTCTAGATGTTTCTTTAGAGAAAGCTTATTCAGTTTATCTTCTGAGTGAAAATAAATACACATCTTTTACAGAGAACACACTTTATTGTGTTGTTTTTCTCCAGATTATAGTGCATACGTTTGAATATAGTTATTATTTGTTCATTTTTTTAAATTTATTTACTTATTGCCATTTTTTGATGCTTTTGCACAGCACTGTGTCCAACCATTTAACAGTTTTAGCTTCAGCAGGACAGAGTTTTTGTTGTGGTCTGCTCTACAAAATCATTATACACAGTATTTTTGACAAAGATGTTCGTAGTTTTATTATTTTCCACATTTCTTATTTTTCTCAAGATGAATGAGTGATTATTTCATGTGTTTTCCGGCTGTATTTCAGATTGCTGGTTAAGCTGCCTGAGGTAGACTATCAACTTAAAGTGAAGACAACATTTGACAAGTGAGTTTAATCTAATGTTGTTATTATTAATATTATTATTATTATTATTCTTATTATTATTATTAGTAGTAGTAGTAGTAGTAGTAGTAGTAGTATTGTTGTTGTTGTTGTTATTGCCATCAGCACCATAATAACTGATGTAATTAGTGTTATGATTTTTATTATTATCATTGCTACTATTGTTACTCCCTTACAAATATGCTACAAATATAGGTTGTTTCCTGTGTTTCCTGCTGATTTATGAATGGCGCTCTCTCCATTTTAGATCATATTAACACTACTGACCGTGTTTTGCTTTAGTCTGTTATTAAGGCGTGTAAAAGTTCACTTGAGAGCTAAATATTTTTGTTGACTTCGCCTCTGCTCTCGCTGTTTTTGCACACAGGGACCTCCCAAGTGGCAAAGTGTAAGTATACCCAAACCTCAATGAGAACAGAAGCTTCCTGTTGTTTCTAGGCCAAGCTTCAGTGTGAGTGTTGTAAAGCGAGAGTGTGGGGGAGGGAAAAAAATGCGGTCAAGAAATGATGTTACAGAGTCTATTAATCAGTCACTGAAACACGGCTGGATCTTGAATCTTCATGCAGGTTACAGTGAATATGTGAACCAAACCTGGAGACTTTCAGGGGTGCTTCAATAAAACAGCACCAGTACCTTCTTTAATATTAACTATAACTATAAATATTACAAAAACTAGGTATTAAAACATACGGTACATTTACCACTTTGCTAAAAGTGCTGAGTTATTCCTGGTGATTTGTATGAATTTGTCATATTTAACCTGTGTTTGTGTGTATGTGAGTGTGACACTGTTTTTTTTTAAGTAGTACCAGGCAATTCTTCATTCCTACCAACAACACCAAAGTGATGGACGTAGAAGAGTCTTCAAACGGATGTCTATCGGTGGAGTTCAGACATCTGGTATTTGGCTTGTTCTGTCATTAAAACTACACTTTTGAGCAATAACTTTAACATTTTTTACGCCACACCATACACCTGCATTCATTAAGCACTGAAGCGGTAAAGACAGAGCTGCACTTATCTGCATTTTTCTAGAGTAGTAAAAAACACACACCCAGAAATAACAGGGGGCACGCTTCACAGTGTCTCCCCTAATAACTGCACAATAAAAAGGTGTAGAATATATAACAGGCTGCTCAGGACTATCACTGTCCCTGAAATCATTACAGTTAATTCATTTAATATTTTCTTGACGCATCCAATAAATTGTTCATCTGAATCAGAAAACGTAATTGATCCCGGAGGAAACTGCTTATGTTATGACAAGGATCACACAGACACACAGAGACAAGAACAATATAAATATAAAGTCTAAATAAAATCTGAATAAAAATCTGTAGAAGGAAAAACTCAATACACTGTGCTGTGTACAGAAATGCTGGGTGTAAATGCTATAGATAAGTAGCACAGCTGAATGAAGTCTGGTACACAGATGGTAGTTAGGACTACATTATGACACTTAGTAGAAATCTGTAGTATGTACTGTAGTATAAGTGCAATAATGTACTCCTAAGTTAGTACTGCCTTTCTAGAAAGCATGCATCCCTGTAAAAGTTCTTGAAAAATACAGGAAAGTCCACTGATTTTAATGGAAAGAAAATCGAACATACACAATTTTTCTTTTACACATGCAGTCAATCTGCCAAAACATGTTTAGAGTCCAAATTTTGCTTCTTTAGTTCTGAACTGGAGCGATGAGGCTCATATATTGCTGACAAACAGTAGAGGTCACTAGTTACCCAGTTTATTTCTGCATATACATCCATCTCTCAAACCATCAAAATCTTCACAGAAAACTTCACAGTGCAGCTGAACGCTGCATGTAGCCCTTTTAGACAGGGTTAGGAGTCCCGGGCTAAATATGTAGGGATCTGATCCAAGATCAGTCCTCTCCAGCCCTGGTGATGTCGCAAACCGCTGCCTGTTGCAAGTTTTGTTTAATTTATTGTACTTTAAAGTAATGTATTGTGTGAAAATTGGCAGCGTTTTTTTTCCGATTCTGTCCGATTTTCTTTTTTAACTGTATTTTTTAAAGAGAGGACATTTCACAAAAGAAAAACAGTGTGACTGCAGAAATCGATAGACAATAGATGATAGTCTCTAATGATACAATTTAAAATCTCTTCCCTTCTGATTGTCTTTTGGACTTTTTATGTTATGTGTCCTATATAATTTTTAATAACTGTTTACACACATGCAAAGGGATGTACAGTAAACCTCCACTTTAATGCAGATCAGCAGTCGCGGTTTCAGTCCAGCGCTGATTTTTTCTGAGACACAGCGGCAGTCCAGAATTTCCCCTGTGGAGCGTCTCGAGAGTTCTCGTGTTTTTCGTTTTGTTCTTCTCAAAGCCCTGTATTTTTATTTCCATAAATTACATACAATTATTACTGTATTTACCTGCTAATACCAAAGAAAACGTGCTGCATGAATTACAGCACAGTCTATACAGGAGTAACATGGGTATTTACATTCTAGCAGCGCAGGAGTTCAGTGTAAACTGTACAGTACTGATACGGGTTTACTTTTGTATTAAATTAAAGTATTTTGGGAGCATATTTGGGGGTATATTTAGGGTTTACACTATAAAATAGGCAATTTTAGGCATTTTCTTTTTTACCACATCACAACAACGCTGTTTTTCACTTTACGCGGGTGCTCCTGGAACGTAACCTCCG
Source organism: Brachyalestes nurse (assembly GCA_037974405.1). Taxonomy (NCBI): domain Eukaryota; kingdom Metazoa; phylum Chordata; class Actinopteri; order Characiformes; family Alestidae; genus Brachyalestes; species Brachyalestes nurse. The sequence continues at coordinate 12,882 of JBBPCY010116654.1, read as the reverse complement.
CAAAAAGCGGGGGATTACTGTATATGTAAAAGAAATAATGCAGAATGGTTTATATATGATTTATTAAAATATGAAAAAGAGAAACATGATTTTCCTGAACTGTTGAGGAGCTCTTATATGTCGATACCGGGTAACGACTTTCTTAGCAGCAGATTTAAATATTTAAAATAGATTTTCACTAATGAACCCTGAGTGAAAGTCAACATTTTGTATGAAACACCTCTTAGAATATTTAATGCGAAAGGTGCTCTTTTAATTGAACAGCTTTGAGTAAAGTGTGTATCTCTTGGAGCCCGAGTCACTCTAACAAATAAGCCTTTCTTCTCAACAGCAGCTGAAGGAGAAGAAGTGCATGAGCGGAGCTAAAGGAAATGAGGTGAGGACACAACGTCTTCAGACTTTCGTTTATAGCACATTAAGGTGCTCTTGCCCTTTGTTGAGGAAGTGTTTCATTCATTTTGATTTGAAGTGTACCTCCCTGAGAAAGTTGCACATTTAGGACACATTAGAGAGGAGGATGTTTTTATGTACTGGGTTTGACCTGCTGGAATGTCCTGCTTCTCCTCTGCAGGGTCCTCTAACAGTGACGGAGGAGCTGCACTCCCTCAACTTTGAGGCCATGCTGTGTTTGCAGGGCCTGGACATTGACCTGGAGGTCTGTTTCAGAATGTTTCGAAATGAATTTCAAGTATATACAAGTATATTAAGGATATTAAAAAGCTCATGTAAGAATTTTTAAAAGCTCTTTTTTGGAACAACTTTTGTTTCTTTCTCTGAGGTCATTTATGACATTTGGGGGATTTTATTACACAAAACAGCCATAATTCATTTTTACATGGTCCTTTTCCAGCCTCTCTTTATCTTAGATTTAAACTGTTAAAGCAGTTTTCATATTTCACTGCAATAATACTCTTTAATGCTCTTCGGTCTCTCTTTTTTATTCTACTTTTCATGGTTATTTAATAACAAATTTCCCACCTGTGGGTCTAATAAAGGTTTATCTTATCTTATCTTAATTATTTTCTTTATTATTATGTCTATTTTTAGTATTATATCTATTTTAATTATTTAATTTATGAATCAGCTACTGGATATCTGAATTTTCCTTTGGGGATAAATAAAACTTCTATCCATCCATCCATCCTTCCTTCCATCCTTCTTTCCTTCCTTCCTTCAAACTGATATATTTAAGTGATCTTTGTTCTGATTCTCTGCTCGGTATTGCGCCCCATTTAAAAGCATTCCAGGCTGAAACATTACTTATAATTTATTCTTTATAACATCAATTGGTTGTTCTTGATGCTGTAGACCTGTTTCTTTTTTTAGTTCATTGTTTTTGTGATTTCACAAACATAATTACACATGTCCTATTTACAGTGAACTTATGAGTAGTGTTTCAGGCCTCATTTCTTTTTGGCACTGCCAGTTAGAACTGAGGTCATTTGCGTATATCAGTCTTAAAGGCACAGCAGAAAAAAGTCTTTATTCTAAGGGATAAAAGAGGTTGTGACCATGAGTTATGACTGTTTTAATTCATAAACACAACACGAACATTATGAGTTAACTGCAGAGGACAAAACAAAAGAAAATACAGGATACAAAACAAAAGAAAATGCAGGATAACGTATAATATTTAACAATGTGACAGAAATCTTTAGGCTGCCCTGGGTGAATTTATTCAAAGTTGTCTTTGTGTTTGTGTTTCTCTCCATGAAGACCTGCTCTCTGCCGTTGGTGGTTATTTCCAACGTCAGCCAGCTTCCAGCCGGCTGGGCTTCAGTCATGTGGTACAACCTGCTGACAGATGAGCCCAAGGTAAGATTCGTCAAATTAGAGCAAAATTCACAACTGTGGGACAAAGCGGCAGCAGGGAACCCTGAGATTGGTCTTACCACTCACAAAACCAGGCTGTGTGTAGAAGTCAGTCAGATAAGCAGGCACACTTTTCCATATTCCTCCTGTGGTGAAGGCAGTAGACTCCAAGTCAGATGGAGCAGGTTGAGGTAAATAGTTTTTGGCAAAATGATTTTCAGTTCAGTTTTTACAGTTATTTTCCAAAAAGATCTAATTTTTTAAAAACAAAAATACCTCAGTTTGCTTGTCCCAAGGTGACCTTAGAGAGAACAGTAATAGTGAAACTCTGGTGATATGTTTTCAGTTTCCAGGTGTTTAGATGAGGTGTGCTGGTTTCCAGTTTACACTGAAATCATTTCTGTTTGCTCTCAAAGACTTCATCCACATAATCGAGCAACTGTGCTAAAATAAAACATCTGTTTTCTCTTATGTATGAATTTGCTGAAAGTGGGCTTTCCTTGTACGTTGTTTTGTACCTGAGTTGTATTTGGGAGTGAAAGCTTTTCCATTTCTCGAATGTTTACCAGTCGACGGTGGAATGGAGCAGTTTCACTGCTGTTCCCAAGTTTACAATAATTTGCAATTATAGTCTTATGCAAGAGTTTAGGCACCCCAGTCAGATAACTTATTTTGTTTGTTCTATGTAATAAATAATCACTTCAGAAAACAACAATCAAATAAGAAAAAAAATACTTTTTCTAAGTTGTGAATAAGTAAATAATTAAATCAATAATTTCTTTATCTACACAATGTATAATTTAATGCACTGTTACTGTTTATTTGCTCAATTTAATACTTTTTTTTTTTTACAAAATTAAAAAAACATGTAATTTGACCAAGGGTGTTTAACTTTTGTGTTAACATTTGTGTTCTATATACTTTATATACTTTAAATGACTGAAAATATTGATTCTGAACAGTAATTCTAATCTTTTGAATGGTAGTGTATATCGACTCATGGCCTTAATCAAAGGTTCAAAGGTTCAAAGGGGGCTTTATTGGCATAACAAAATAGTATTTGTATTGCCAAAGCAATGATACAAGATAACAAATAGAACGACATAGAGATATATACAAGGTTTAACATAAACAACAACAAACATATATATTACTAAGATAAGTCTTACTTTCTACATTACTAGGATAAGAAATACCCTCTTTTATATAGATATGCATTAAATGTTCTACTGTCTATTTGCAATGGTCATGTGTCATGTGTCCCTCAGGCTGTGGCAGAGTGAGATGTATTTTGCTGCTAAATCAGCTGTAGGTCCCTCTCCAGAGAGGACCGCCATTTTCTCAGTCTTGCTGAGGGTTTCAAAATTTGGGTGGCTGGGATTTACAGAAAAAAGTTTTCGTATTTCATTTTACTTTTCACAGTGCAGAAGGAAGTGCTCCTCTGTCTCGACCTCCTCTCCTCTAATCTTTAGGGTCAAAAACCAGTTAACTTTTATTACCAGAAATGGGTTAGTAACCCGTAAACACAATTAACCTAAATCTCTCTCTCCCTCTCTCTGTCTCTCTCCCTCTCTTTCTCCCTCTCTCTCCCTCTCTCTTTCTCTCTCTCTCTGTCTCTCTCCCTCTCTCTTTCTCTCTCTCTCTGTCTCTCTCTCTCTCCCTCTCTCTCTTTGTCTCTCTTTCTCTCTCTCTCTCTCTGTCTCTCTCTCTCTCTCTCTCTCTCTCTCTCTATCTCTCTCTCTCTCTCTCTCTCTGTCTCTCTCTCTCTCTCTCTCTCTCTCTCCCTCTGTCTCTCTCTCTCTCTCTCTCTCCCTCTCTCCCTCTGTCTCTCTCTCTCTCCCTCTTTCTCCCTCTCTCCCTTTCTCTCTCTCTCTCTCTCTCTGAACATGTAGAACCTGCCGTTCTTCAGTAACCCCCCGAGAGCGAGCTGGAGTCAGTTGTCCGAGGTGCTGAGCTGGCAGTTCTCCAGCTTCGCCGGCCGAGGCCTTAATAAAGAGCAGCTGAGCATGCTGGGAGACAAACTACTGGGTGAGGCGTCTCTGAATATAGGGGCGTAACTAAAAAATAACACCAAAAACAGGGCCAGTCAGAAGTCAGGAACCCCCGTAAAGGTCAGACTTTCAGAGTTAAATTGATCTCTTCCCATCCACCACCTTGAAAATGGCGTTAGTGTGACAGATACTCAGGGGTGAATGTGGTGTTTCTGATGCCCCAAGCTAAATTATATCTAGAGCCTGTAGAGTATTTATCCTTCTTAACCCTTCTTGCTCTTGGGGCAGCTGGTGGCCTGGTGGTTAGGGAGTTGCCACTGCGATCAGAAGGTTGTGGGTTTGAATCCCAGGACTGCTAGTGGCACCACTGAGGTTCCCTTGAGTAAGTTACCGTCCCCACACAGTGAAAATGCAGAGAAAGAATTTGTGCTGTTCACATGGTGTGCTGTGCTGTGGTGTGTCCTATAAGGGGCCACTTTATTTTAGATACAGTATTCACCCTGTAGCGCTTCTCACTGCAGTAAGAATTCATCCATCCTGGTTTTGCCTCCGTGAAAGCCTTGATTATGTCTTCTATGGTGGTCAGTGAACATTTCTAGCAAAAAAGCTGGAACATTAGTAACGTACAGGGTTCCCATGGGTCCTTGAAATCCTTGAAAGTTTGTGCATCTGAACAAATAAGTTCAAGGCCCTGGAAAGTTTTTGAAAAAGGCATAAAAAGACACTGTCCTTGAAAGTCCTTGGAATATTTTTTGGGAATCGAAGTTTCATGGATGGCGGCCGCTGTCAACGTGTTTTTATTTTGCCACCACAAGTTTGTTTAAAATGATGCCTATGCCGACTTTTAATTTGTGAAAGTTTGTTTGTTCTTCTTCTGTAGATTTTTGGCACTACATTCTTGTTTTCTGTATGTAGTCGACGGAACGTGTTGCAGAGCAAGTGCACTATTGTTCTTCTTAAGTTTTATCGTCTTTATTTTTATTCCATTCACCTGTTTTTTGGCAAAATATTGGGATACACCTGTTTAAACTGAACAATATGGCTAGACGTATTGGGACAGAGCTGTTTCTGGGTGGTTGGTAAGGTATGAAAGCAGTTGCTATAGTTTAGGAGATGGTTGCTATGGAGTTTCTAGGGTGTTTCTTGGTGGCAGGCCCATTTCAAAATTCCTTCAGGCCACAGCTATGAGACTCGGTAGTCAACCTCAGGCCTTATCAAGAAGAAGGGGGACAAGAAGAGTCAGACGACTGCTGCACTGAGCAAGCACACTTTGCATTTTCTCTGTGGAAATGCAGTCTAGTTTCAGCTAAAATTCTATAAAAAAGTAAAGTACATCCTTAATGTATGTAGCGTGGACATATCCATGCATTGTGGATATGAATGTAGGCTATGAATATTATTATAGGCTGTACATTAATTTTCTTGTATTGATTTTGTCACAACTTATATGCCATTCACAGTCTTTTATTGCATCTAAAATTGTTTATTGATAACATTTTCAGCAGTAGCAGTAGCTAAATGTCGCCGCGTGTGCTCCTTGAATTTGAGGATATTGGTCCTGGAAAGTCCTTGAAAGGTCCTTGACTTTGATGTTAACCAAGGTGTGGGAACCTTGAGTAAGCTAAAGAGAGAGTAAAGGGGTGAATTGTTCATGGCTGTGCTGTATATTCAGGCACTTTACTCTTGATTGAGGATGAACAAAATTTACTTAAGTCCTAAACCTACTGAATAATTACAGTTTATTGCTCCAAATTTACACTGAGCATTTAGCCCGTCTAGCATCTGTTTAACATAAGCACAGTAGTAATTTCTTCCTTTATTTGTTACAGAACCACACATCATACACCATCCTTACATGTGCAAGTTTAAATGAGCTTTAAACAGCCTTTGAACTGGATCTGAGTTCCCACAACGGTCGTTGTCCTCCTGATTCAGACTCAATTGGAATAGAAAGTTTTCATGATTGGAAGGCAGAGGTGTTTCATGACATGTTTGATTCGCTAATAGTAGCTAAAAAAGGTCGGAAAACAGTGAAGAAATCCGTTGCTTAAATAGATAAAGCTCGAGATTCAGGACAGTGGCTCCGGTGTCACTTGTCTCGCTGTTAACAGAGGAATGGCAGAAGGAAGCTGCTCTAAATTTACCGTACTTTGGGTCGGGATCTTGGGAAAAATTTTCAGACTGGAGCATCACTCTTTATAACCAGCAGTCTGCAGTATCCAGCCTGCTTTAAAATGAGTTTAGGCTATTTGTAAATGTGGCTATATAAATAGTCCATAAAGCCATATTTTACAGGACAGAGGCCCTTCGATTTGCATCACTCGCACGCTTAATTTGCTCTCAGCTTTGCCAGCATGGTTGCACTTTTGTTAAACGAAGGCACAAGTGTGTCAGACATCAGGTACATTTCCCAATATTACAAATCTCTTGTTCTTTTAAACTGATATGTATTGAATGTGGGTCTTGTCGGTCTGTTGTTCTCTGCAGGCCTGGTAGAAGACCTCGAGGCTTCCTCTCCTTCATGTCCAATACTTCTACACAAGGGCCATCAGCAACACGAGGGGTTTCTACAGGTCATCAGAAACCGTCTGTAAATGTGTCACGTTCAGAAAGGAAACGGGCTGCACCAGGACCCCTGACCTCAGTCAGCAGATCTGTTCCTCAGAAGTCCTCCAGAGTTTGTCTTCCACCAGCCAGCACAAACCCTGCTGTTACATGGACTCCAGCTCCAGAGGTAATAATCCATGAGTTCCGCTATGTGAGGATCTCTTTTGTTGCTTGTTTTAAATTATATATAAGAAGGCAGAAATAAATCTACATTAATGCTGTGGTTGCAGAAAGACACTAAGCAATTATTGTCATGTTTATAATATCATCTTATTTTGACAGTCTTTGGAGACTTGATGCTGATGATGTATCTTCAGCAAAATGAAACCATCTGTTGAACTAATCAGTTGTTTGAAAAGATTGCACCAATTACACTTAAGTTTAATTGAAATTCAAATTCAGCATTTTTCAAAACCAAAAAAACCCCATCAGTTTACTTTAAATTTCACACCATGGCAGAAGTAAGGCAGCGGTAAGCTGTGGGGCTATTTCTTTGGTTGTTTTGGGTTTTTTTGGGGTTTTTTGGCTGCCATAGCAGGGCTCCAGACAAGATAAAAACCTTAGGAGCCATTGGCTCCTGAACACAAAATATTATTTTTTTAGGAGCCATAATCAGTCAAATGTGATATAAATAAAAAAAAGCCAAAATGCCATATTTTGTCTTCAGTCTTACCCCATGTAAAGAGAGTTAAAACGAGACAAGAAATCACGACATGGACTAAATTGTTGCTAAAGTAAAATTTCTCGTGTAGTTAATGTTTATTTTCCTGTATTTTAGAATGCGCTCTGCAACAGGTTGCCAGGCCGTACAAATCGTTTCAAACGAAACTCAGTCTGTCAACACTGCTCTCGATAGAGATGTGTCAGTCACGAACAAGTCGGTTCTTTGACTAAATTTGGGAAAACAAAGCCCATAGACATAGAATATTACTAGACTGACCATAGACAAAGAATATTACTCGGGGTTCCCACAGGTCCTTGAAATCCTTGAAAATTTGTGAATCTGAACAAATAAGTTCAAGGCCCTGGAAAGTGTTTGAAAACGGGCATAAAAAGACACTGTCCCTGAAAGTCCTTGAATATTTTTGGAAATTGAAATTTCATTGATGACAACCACTGTCAACATGTTATTTTGCCACCACAAGTTTGTTTAAAATTATGCCGGTGCCGACTGTCTTTACAAGTTTGTTAGTTCTTCTGTAGATTTTCGGCACTACATTTGTGTTTCCTGTATGTAGTCAATGTAACGTGTTTGTAGCCGCTTGCAGAGCAAGCACACTATTGTTTTTAAGTTTTATCTTTATTTTTATTCCGTTCACCTGTTTTTTGGCCCGCTACTCCTCCCAGGGCTTTCGAGACAGAGACACCGTTCCAACTCTGACACGTCGGGACCGATTGAAATAGCGTGCTTGTTCACAGCTTTTTGCTATGTTCATTCGTTATTCCCGTTTTTCCGGCAAAAAAAAAATCCCTAGGGAATGAATAGGGCCCAAATTTCAGATGCTCCTGCCCGGACACACTTTGTCCGAAACCCACCAAACTTCATGTGATACTTCAGGCCAACTTCCCTGACACACAACGCGGTCAGTGATGACCTGCACTCGTTTTTTCCTTGTCTTTGGCGCATCCCTTTTTTTCCCCTCCATTCACTTCCATTCATTTTTAACCCCATTGAAAATGAAACTTCATATGAGACCTCTGGCCACATCCCCACAGACACACCTGTTTAAACTGAAATATATGATCAAAAGTATTGGGACACACCTGTTTAAACTAGACCATATGGACAAAAGTATTGGGACACGCTTCTTTAAAATGAACAATATGGCCAGGAGTATTGTGACAGAGCTGTTTCTGGGTGGTTGCTAAGGTATGAAAGGCAGTTGCTGTGGTTTTAGGAGATGGTTGCTACGTAGTTTCTGTGACGTTTCGTGGTGGCAGGCCCATTTTAAAATTTCTTCAGGCCACAACTTAGAGACTCGGTAGTCAAACTCAGACCTCATCAAGAAGAAGGGGGACAGGAAGGGTCAGACAACTGCTGCATTGAGCAAGCACACTTTGCATTTTCTCTGCGGAAATGCAATCTAGTTTCAACTAAAATTCCATAAAACAGTAATGTACATCCTTATTGTATGTCTCAACAACTTTTATGCCATTCAGTCTTTTATTGCATTTGCAGCTAAAATTGTTTATTGATAACATATTCAGCGGTGCCAGTAGGTAAATGCCGCTGCTTGTGGTTCCTAGGATATTGAGGATATTGGTCCTGGAAAGTCCTTGAAAAGTCCTTGAATTTGATGTTAACCAAGGTGTGGGAACCCTGATAACTAGACTAGATCATAGACCCCGTTTTTTAAATCCCGTTTTATAAACCTTAACCTTAGCTAAGCCAGGCTAAGCTATCAAAGCTGTGCATTCCTGTGTTCATCAGCCTCCAAACAACGTTTTGGCTAAATGTAGGGACTAACTATTAAGATTGTTGTTGGCTCTTTAGTTAACTTTTCTCAAACTCTGGAGGTTTCCTAAAGAAATCCACCTCAGTTTATAAATCTTATCCTTAGCTAAGCTAGCAAAGCTAAGCATCCCCGTGTTCAAGACAGCCTCCAAACAACGTTTTGGCCAAACGTAAGCACTAAAATAGGGGATTTTATATTGGCCAAAAGTAATAAAAACAATTGTTCAGCCTTACCAAGGTTTTGTCATTCGACACATTTTGAGAAAGCTTTTATGATGTGTGCTGTGCTAGTTTGGTAACAGATGCTGAACCGGCATCATATGGTCAAACCTACCACTGTTCCAAAGATTTTAGATCCAGTCCTGTATATATTTAATACTGAGCTACTATAGTGACAATACCTTAACCACATAGTGTATGTGTGTGTGAGAGAGAAATTAATGAGTGAAATGTTTTCAAAAATTATTTCTTAAGCCCATGTGTATACAATAAAATGTTTATATTTTTTGTCACAGAGTCTTATTGTGTTTTCATCAGAAAACCACGTCTACCTGTATTAATTTACTTGATACTTTCGCAGTATGACGTATCGTGTGAACTGGGAACACAGAATGTGGCGTCTGCCCTATATGTCTATGCGTTTGGGAACCAAAGGAGCCGGATCTTCTTAGTGATCCGATCCAAATAATCCAACTCATTAAAAAAGAGCCGAAATTCCCATAACTAATCACATGATAGTGTAATAAGAACAGCAGGCTGGGGTTGAGTGGATCTGCACATTGAGTCACTTTTCTTGTACTTTTATTGTAATTTCTCTTGGTTTGAGTGACGATCGCCATTGGCGAGTGAAATGAAAAAACTAGTCGCAAAATAAAAAATCATTTATACCATAACCGTAACTCTTCAACAAGTGTAAATCTGTCGCTCATTAGTGCACTGTATTCAAACGAAACCTTTATTTGTTAATAAGAAGTCACAGTCGACATTCTTTTATTCCAAATATTTTTCGTTGATCAAGACATGGTTGTGGGATTTTTAAAAATTTGTTTAGTAAGAAACCAAAGTGGAATCACTTGCTTGTTATTGAAACTGTGGGTAATTTTTTGATGGTTCTTATTGCTTACCCTGACACGTCTGTTCTACTTGTTCTCTTTTTCTCAGTTCAGTCTGGAGCCTGAGACCTTATGCACAAACCCAAACGCAGAAGAGGAGCCCACCAGTGTTTCTACATATTTCCTCGGTGACATCTTCACCGAGGTGGACGAACCAGAGGTGCCGGAGTGAGGGACATACTTCAAGAGAAAGCGAAGCAGTAGGGAAAAGGAGAAAGTTAAGGATGTGCTTCATCCAAAAATCCTGAATGAAACCTGTGAGTTGCAGGTAGCATTTCGTGACTCTTGTTAAGAAAACCGATTGTAAGAACTCAAATGCCATCTGTCTTTTACACTGTGTAAACATTTCATGATGAATGGATCCCAATATTTTTTAAGTCCCCTAAGATGTACCTTTACTCGTCAATCTTATGGTATATTTTGGCAGAATAGATCTTTTTCACTGTATTTCATTATAATTGAAACTAGGACTGTCTTTACAGCTTCACTATCCAGTCATTTTGATGGATTTACCTGTACTGTGATGGACGTACCAGAACAGATACATGTCAACTCAAAACAGCAGGTGAACCAGCAGGTGTTCTGTTCTTTTTTGCACCAAAATGATTGTTTTGTGGTGAGTTTTGACAGTAATAAATTAAAAATGTACCTTAAGGCGCATCTTGTTTCCCTCCATTCATTTCTCTTATAAACCTGAATTTATCTTCTTTATCATGACATATCTTCTCTCATGTTGGATTATTTTTTTCAAAGTTAATTTATTCCATTGATATAAAAAGAACACTGCCAGGTGTTATGTCTTATAAGATGTTATTCTATAGAAGTGTTTTAGAATTTTAGATGACTGGAAGTGATGTGCCACTTTTTTCTGCTGCCTGTTTAGCCAATGACTGTATGATTTCATTTTCAGTGTTATAAAGTTGAACTCAACTAACCTATTGTATGCAAGCTGTATACAAGCAAGATTATGAATATGTATCATACAAAAATTGTAAATATGTTAATAAAATTTTATGATGCCCTGCCTTTGCAATCTTTTTTTTTAGAACTTTTCTGAAGTGATAAAATGGTAAAAATCATCAGTGATTGATTTTCTATTCTAGTGCATCTGAGTAATGCTCACGGATTAGCACATAATACCCTCTGATTTTTCAAGTTTACATAGCACATGCGCTTTAAGAAATAGAATACAAAATAAAACCAAATAGAATAAAATAAAGAAAGAAATAATAGAATACATACAAATTCAATTGAAGAAAATTGAAAGTGCAATAGAAGTGCTGGTATTTAAAAGAGGGTGGAGATTATTCCCCTTTAAGAAGCTTTTTAACACTATGCTTGGTGCAGATCTGATTTTGAGGGGCAGTTAGCTGCACAGCATAGTGGATAAACACCATTTCTTCATGTTGTGTTTCAGATCTTAGCAGTAGCTGAGCAGCTCCTGCAGATCTAAGAGACCCCAAGAATATTTACTTCAAACGAATCAGAGATGAATTAACCATTGAGTGACTTGTACACAATGAGTAATGCTTTTAAATCAATTCTGTACATAAATGGGAGCCAGTGCAAGCACCTGAAGATTGTAGTGATGTGCTCTCCTGTTCAGAACAGGAACAGATTAGTAAACAGTGCTCTGTTCATTCAGTGCAGAAGCATGTGATCAGACTTTCTGCTGCAAGTCTCGGTATGGTCTAGCAGGTGGCGCTGTGCTCTTCTCAAAACCGACAGTAGAACTTTTCAGCGCCTCCCAGATTGTCCCAGATTGTGACTTGAAGTGCAGGCTGAGCGGATCTCTTGGTGCAGCGGGCCGTGTTTTAGTTTTTCGTGGTGTAAACTTGACCTTTATTTGCAGATTTTGTGGCGATGAGTTAACCTGCCTGGCCAGTTCAGCTCTGCTACTTGAACGTCCCCGCGTTCTTCAGAGATGTTCTGCAGGAACCAGACCTCCAGGGCCACGGTGGCTCGAGGCTCGGCGGTGGAGATGGAGGTCCGCAGGGGTCACTTTCGACTCAGCGTGTTTGAAGACTCTGCACAGGTGGGCCAGGGGGGCGATGTTTGGTGACATGTAGCGTGCCTACTCTGTGCTGTGATACAGTGTTTACTTCTTAGAGCTTTGTGATATATTGTCCGTACCGGTACACCGAGATATTGATAGTCACGGAAATCGATCCATATAACTATTGATATTCCAGGCATTGATTGATTATAAATATTGTATTGATTATAATATTCCTATTCCAGAAATTAGCAGTGTTTACGTCTTAGAGCTGTGTCATATATCGTCCGTACAGGTACACCGAGATGTCAGTCTTGGATGTTGGTCCGTATTGATATTGATATTCCAGTCATTGATTGATGATAAGCATTATATTGGTTGTAATATTCCTGTTCCCGCTGATATCAGGCTTAAAAAATAGCCATATTCAAACCAAACCTTTATTTGTTAATGAGAAGCCACAGTCAACATTCTGTCTTTCCAAATTTCTTTCGTTAGATTAAGATTTGGTAGTTTGATTTTTCTGTTTACTAAGAAACCAAAGTGAAAATTCCAGAAAGTGGTAGGCTTTCAAGATAACTTTGTCACATACACAGTTACGCATGTAGTGAAATGTGTCCATGAAGCTGTGCAATGTAGTTAAAAAGTCAAAAGTAGTGTATTGCGCACTTTGATTTTTAAAGTACTGCTTTATGAACAAAAGTGCAATAACATTTGGTTTGCAAACACTTTAAACAAATAAGGAGCTTTTTAACAGCAGTATTTCCTTTAACACAGTTACACAGCTGCAGCTCAAATATTTCTGTAAATCACAACATAAACATTAATGGAATCAAATCAAATATAAAACCAAAGCTATTTGCCACTGCAGGGCATTCACATTTTATCTAGTTTATTATAGAAAAACAA
>JBBPCY010116584.1:0-18181 GCA_037974405.1 Brachyalestes nurse | reverse complement strand
TCTTTACTGATGATGATGTAGCAGCTCTGCTGGTCTGCTTTGAAAACGCGGATCACTTGGTCTGGAATGTCTATTGAACGAAGAATGACCACAGAACCTGGTTATACCTGACAATCACATACATTTATACTGTAAAAATGTGATGATTACCTTATTTTTGGACTGTTGTAACTGATTTGTGTAATCACAGTGACAACATAAAAATGATTGTGTAGTGAATTGCTGTTCATGTTTTGTTGACTGAACCATAATTTAAAGGTTTATTAGATTGTGTTCTTTATATATATTATATATGTGACAATGTGAACAAGAGAGTAGGTTGCATTTTGTGCCTCTGCATTAGACGGTTTAAAGAGACGCTATAATGGAAAGGTCTTGCATGGCCTTCGCTTAACTGTCTGCTGTCGCTCTATATGTGGATCTGTGTTGTGATATCAGCTCTTCATCAGATTGCTGCTTGGAAACATGACCTTTATTGTGATAATGATGCAAAGAATTAAAAAGAGACAGACCTACTTCCTTGAATTTGTGCTGAACTGAAACAGACAAGACTTACCTGTGGGGTTGGAGAAGTCGAGGACACTTGTAGCCAGCTGAAGCAAATCAGGGCAACTGGACGACAGGCCGCCTGGGAGCTCCACCCTGTGCCTGCACTGCTTAGAGCTAACAATGCTGTCGTCCTGAGACTGTCCCACACCTCCATCACTGAAAGAGTGAGAGTGAGAGAGAGAGAGAGAGAGAGAGAGAGAGAGAGAGAGAGAGAGAGATGTATATGCAAATGTATACACTGTGTGGTTTAGGTTGGAAGTCTCACAGTAACTGAAAGAAACAGACAGATTTAAATTCACAATCCATTCACAAAGCACACTGACTTGTGAGTGATCAACTCGACCCAAATCATGTGGAACAAAAAGAGAATAGGTAAACACTGGTGGTTATACGGGAAACACACACACACACACACACACACAAATTCATACACATAGATGTGCTTGTTGCATCAAATATGCTCATCAACAATGAAATGAAAGAACACAAAGCCAAAAGGATAAATATTGCAATCTAATTGTAACTTATACATCTACGGCAACTCAAGGGGGTGAATTGTGATGGTAAGTGTGAATCTCAAATGGAAGGAACTCAATTACTATAGGATACATTGTGTAATGATCAGGATACTAATGAAAATCACACTAATTAAAAGGAGACAGAAGAGGGTTGGATAGTTTTTCAAAGGTTTTCCAAACAACCATATGACGATGATTAACAAGATTCAAATCCATGTTTACACTTATGTAGATTAAAGTTTATCTAACATGGCATTGGGAATATAAATGTGGAACTGAGCATACCAAAGATGTTGGTCTTTACAGTGAGGGAGAGGTGGGTGTAGTTCTTCAGAATGTCCATAGCCTTGTTTTCAAAGTTCTGGCCGTTAACCTCCATTATCTGAGAAAGAGAGACAGGCATGCAGTCAAGGTCTATGGAGAGAGATACTCTGAGGTGAACAGAGAAAGGAAAGGACAGCAGTTCCATTCTTGATTAAACTCATTAGTTCTTTTTCCATTAGTTTCTTTTGAGTTAGCCAGTGAGAGGGTGCAGGCTTCTGCAGGGTGACCTGCCGCCACTTGGCATTAGCTGTGCAGGCCATGTACAGCAGCCGCAAGTACCCCTCCATTTTCTGAGAAAGGCGGAAGAGCAGTTAGCACCACCATCTCTGTACAGATGTGTGGATTTTGCTGAGCTTGACCAACAAATGTATTTCTTTGAAGTGATTTCAATCAACCAAAAAGTCTAAATGTCACATCCCTACTCACTGACTGGATCACTGGCTATCCTTAGCTACCCATGACTGCCTGAATCTAACTCAAGTTGCAAGATTTCACGCTTACATACTGACTCCTGGTTCTGGATGCACCTAACAAACTTACACCTTACTGTCCACTGGTTTCCCACCCAAGGAACATCGTTTAGCATTACCTTAACTATACACAGGACAATCGTTTGTGGTTCCTCAAGGTAAGCAACCATCTGTAGGGGCATTCCACCTTATCTTCAGAAAGCTTTTAAAGACTTTACCAGGAGCAGCACCTCTCCTAATATTTAACACCTAACACACTTAACCTATCTAGATTGTACTCACTATGTTAAAGATTACTTTCAAATGAGTTTTTGAAGTGAACAATGCACCAACTCCAGGACAGTGAAAGTGAGTCTTACCGCTTCATCCAGTAATTTCTCAAAGTCCTCCAAGAACTGTGTCATTGAAGGGTTTTCTTCAAAATCATTAAAATGATTGCTCACCCACAGTAATACAGTCCGGATGACCTGCATGAAGCAAGAGATGAAAATTAAACTTCAGTATGGCAGATCATAATGTGTTCAAAAATGTACTTTAATTTCATATTAATGCTAATTTAGCTAAAACTCTAAGTAAACAAATGATGTAAAGCACATGATGGGGATCAAACTAGCTCTCACAGGGAGGAACAGTCTGAAAGATCATTCAGTTTGTTTTTAATTCACAAATTGTTTTTAATTCACACCTACCCAGTTTATTCCCTTTTCACACACACACACTCACACACGCACACACACACACACACACACACACCGTATCTCTGAGGCTGTTTACTTTGAACCATTCCAGCAGCATCCTCCCCACTTCCATGGGACTTGATAGGAAGGTGCGGTAGGGAATAAGACAGTCCTCAAGGTAGGTGCTGTCCTCCACAAAAGGTTCTTCCACAATGTGCAAGATTGACCAGTCAGCGTTCTAAGAGTGCAGTATCAAAACAAAAACCACATTTATCAGAGGAAAATTATCAGAGGTACAATCCATCCCATAGCTTCATTACAGAAATATCATGAAACAGATAGATATAACAAGCAGCAAATTAGCTGAGAACAGGAGGAAATTTTCAGTCCTTGAAGAGCTCAGAAGACCACAAAGGCTATAAGGTCCCTGTTAAGCCTCATAAGGCAGACTGCATCTGCATAAAACAAATAATGACCACTTGACCTGAGCTGACTGGATGATTAGACATCTGAGTGTTCCCAGCCTAATTTATTTTGTAATAATGCAGTTATGCCAATACCGCTTTAAAAGCATTTTAATGCTCTGGAAGTACAGTTGAGTATTTTACTCAAATGTTACAGGGCTGCACACATTCTGTCATCAAAAACATACATGAATGGAGAGCAGCCAAGCTAATTGTCCAGCAAACGAAACTTGACAATAGAGATGAATTATAATAATGATCATTATATAGCAACTTCTGTTCATATAAACAGTCATGTGCTGCATATGAACAGTGAAACTAGAGTCTCAGACACTGATGCAAATACTTCAGCCAGCAACTTCTGGGGGGGCATACAGTCTAGCAGAAGGAGAAAGCCCATAAACAAAGCACAGCTGGTGTCCTGGTGGTTAGGGATTTACCCTTGTGATCAGGCCGTAGTGGGTTTGAATCCCAGGTCTGAGGTAACCTTGAGTTAGATACTGTCCCCCACACACTGCACTCTGGCTGCCCATAGCTCTGACATTTTGGTCATTTTTATACCTCACAACTTTAAACAGAAGGGCCTTACCTCAATAACATTGTGGCCCTTGCCGGTTTCACTGTGGTCCACTGTGATTTCATCCACAAGCTTAAGGATGCGCCAGTAGTCGTCTTCTGAAATGCACATATGCTGGCCCACAAAAATATGAGGCACCTCTGTGAAGTGATAGTACAGCAGTACATCCCTCGGTACCACACACGGATTTTCAGAAAGCAGAGCCATGATGGCACGGTATCAAGACACTCTACACTAAGCTGCTGCCTAAAGAAAGTGAAGTTGCAGTCTAGTCCAGGATCGCGATTTTTCTGACCAAGTGACCACCTGTGTTCCAGAATTAGACGCATCACAGAAGACAAGTTCCGCAACTACTGTACTGATTACCCTTATATGGTAGTCCTATTTTATACACATATTAAATGTATTTTACAGTACAGTAAAATAATATTTTAATAGGACAGCTCTTCTGGAGTAAAATACATTTATTATATCCAAATGTAGAAGGTTAATCTTTTTTTGTTATTGTGTTTCAGCCACTAGTAGGTGTGGAAAATGTAATCTTGTAACCACACTATATCTTTAGCAATAAACTGGGTCTCACTGAAGGGCCTAGTTACATTAAACGTGGCTCCGAATTATTACGAATTATTACTTTTTAAAAATACAATAACCCCCTGCATAATCACGGTTCAGCAGTCACAACGTCATCTTACATTCTAGCACTGCGAGAGACAGCAATTCAGTGTACACTGTACAGTATGGATAAGGGTTTACCTTTACATTTTCTTGAAGGGTAAAGTTTTAAGTTGAGTTTAAAATGAAATTAAAGTGTTTTAGGATAATATTTGGGGGCATATTTAGGCGTTACACAATAAAAATAGGCCTTTTAGGCATTTCTTTTACCACATCACAACAACACGGTTTTTCACTATACGCGGGTCGGGTGCTCTTGGCTCTTGGGTTTACTGTGTATTACAAATACCCAAATGTGCCTGGAGAAGTTATTTATACAGTACCAAAATCAGACAATAAGAACAACTTTTAGGGGCATTTCTCAAAATTGAATGAGGATATTATTTTGACCCTAAAATAAGCATATGTGATTTAATTTAATATTAAAATTGATTCTAGCATTCTGAAATCAGTCCAGATGAACAGCTAAAATGTTCTGCCTTTTTTAATCAGTACAACAAACAGGGTAATTGTCACGTTCCTCCCCTAGAATCTCAAGGAGAACAGGCGCTGAGACAGAAATCCATGCTCTTGTTTTTCTTCATTTTTAGAACGTAACAAATGGCTCAATGGCCAAAAGCACTTCTTAGAGGAGGAACATAAATTGAACGGTTGACCAGCAACTAAACATAGAACATAAACCCCTTAAATACACCAAAACCAAATCCCACAAACCAATGACAGATCAGAACTTAAACACAACACAGCTGGTAACTTTTGAACTTCATTGAACTTAATTGAACCATTGAACTTCAAAATAAAAGCACAAAACAACCCCAAATGTACAAACAGAAATACACCACGTTCCAAATTATTATGCAAATTGTATTTAGGCATCATAAAGATGAAATATTTTGTTTTTCTATTAAACTCATGGATGGAATTGCGTCTCAGGGCTCTTTGGATCACTGAAATCAATCTCAGACACCTGTGATAATTAGTTTGCCAGGTGAGCCCAATTAAAGTAAAAACTAATGATGGACATTCCACATTATTAAGCAGACCACCATTTTCAAGCAATATGGGAAAGAAAAAGGATCTCTCTGCTCATGAAAAGCGTTTAAATATTTAATAAAGACCTAAGCATGATCATTGTACTGTTAAGAGATTTGTGACTGATTCAGGCTCATGCAGATAAAGGCACAATGAGGAAGGTTTCTGTCAGACAAATAAATTGGATTAAGGGAGTAGCTGCTAAAATGCCATTACAAAGCAGCAAACAGGTGTTTGAAGCTGCTGGTATCTCTGGAGTCCCGCCAACATCAAGGTATAGGATCCTCCAGAGGCTTGCAGTTCTGCATAAACCTATTCAGCCACCCCTAACCAATGCTCACAAGCGGAAACGGCTGCAGTGGGCCCAGAACTACATAAACACTAATGTTCACTGATGAGTGCCATGCAACCCTGGATGTTCCATATGAATGGTTAGTTGATGGGTACAATGTCCCAACAAGGCTGCGACATAAGCAGAGTCATGGCAGAGTCATGTTTTGAGCTGGAATCATGGGGAGAGAGCGCTGAAGGTGTGAAAGCTGCAACTAATGGTGTGAACCCCATTCCCCCCTGACCTCAATCCTATTGAGGTTCACATCCAAACAGCAGCTCTGGGAGGCTGTTCCTCCACCCTGCAAAGAAATTCAAACAGAAACTCTCCAAAACCTCACATGTTCAATGGATGCAATAATTGTGAAGCTGCTATCCTATGTTAAAATGTAACTTGACCTGTTAAGATGTTTTTGATTGAAAAAGCTTTTGATTTCAGTAAATATGGCCACCTAATGCTGCAAATTCAACAATTGACCATTTTCAGTTTTAAAACCCTGTTGTGCGTAATAATTTGGAATATTTTAAAAAAAATACTGTTATCATTGGGAGGTTTGTTCAGTAACATTTGAATTATACTCTAATGGTTGATGACTTGTAAATTATGCTGACTGTCATTTGCATCGACTATTTAGGAAAATCAGAGAAAAATGTCATTTGCATAATAATTTGGAACCGTCACTTGCCTCAGCCCTGACAGTAATCTCTTTCCAAATCCAAGGAATTCTTCACAGCCCACACAACAGGAGGCTCTGAGATATACAGACTACAGGTTTAATTTGGATTAAATAATATAATCACTGGCATCAAAGTACATTGACTGGACCGAGGTAATGCATCTGCCACAGATCCTGCTACCATTCCTTTGCTGAAAGACATGACTGCAGTGAGTGAGAGAGTGCTAATGGAATGAGAGCCTTACCTGGCAGTCGTCCCCTTTGGTGCGCACCTCACCATTCATATACTGTCCAGTGAGGCTGAGATACCGAAACTGTTCCCCATGCAGAGGATCTCAGTCCGACTGTCACCGTGACTGACCTCCACTGGTCAAACTGAAAGAAAAAGACAATTATCACCACGTCTACCATTTCTTCGTGTTCATCACAGCTTCTTTAATTAAATATATTTATTTTTATATTAATCTGAAACCACATGGTTTAACAGCATTGAAAACTTATTTTAAACTCATGAACATTGATTACAAACATTGGAACAGTAATGTGTATTTTATTTTCTCTGTTCTATTTCTAAGGATCCCTAACAAATCCAAAATCATATTTTGTTACAGTGCCTTTCAGACAGCTCTGGAAAAAAGGACACCGCTGCAATTTTTTTTTTTTATCAGCATATGACAACCGTTCTATGCCAGTGTCCTACACATGATAGCTTTATTTACAAGTGCGTCTACCATGCTTCAGATCACACTGAGGGGAAAAAACAAAAGAAGTAGCTAATGTGTAACGTGTACCTCCTGTAGTACTCACTGGTAACTTTACAGAAAAACAAACAAATTTACATACAAAGACATACATATACATACAAAAGTATATTTACATATGTATGGATGATAGTGGTATGAGGTGTGAGTAAGTCATGTGGGGTAAGCTAATCTGAACAGATGAGTTTTGAGTTTTGAGCAAGGATGATGTGTTTCGGAGGTCGAGTGGGAGTGCATTCCAAAGTCGGGGAGCAGTGCAGCTAAATATTCTAAGACCCATGGTGGACATACGTGTGGGGAGGTGTGGAGGGGAGAGAACCAAAGGAAGAGCGGAGAGTGCGAGAAGGTGTGTATAGATCAAGGGGATCGGTGAGATAGTGAGAAGCTGGGTTATGGAGGGCTTTGAATGTTAAAAGAAGTATTTTATACTCTCTGCTAATATAAACTAGTTGCCCTGGATTTACATTTTGGTTTCATTTATTTCATTTACCTCTTGCTTGTCCTAAAAGATTACTGTGCCAGCCTGCTCCACTACCTCATACACCATAACAGTACACAGTTCTCTCCTCCCCAACATGGTCATGTTGGCAAAGGCAGGCAGCTGGTGCATGAACTCCAGGAGCTGCTCTGTAACAGAAAATAACTGAGAGAGCGAGAAAGAACGAGAAAACAGAAGACAGACATGTAGCAGAGGCACTGTGTCAAACCAATCAACTATATTACAGAGCAAGGTTTGAACATATTTTCCCCCTATTTTGACTATTTCCTTAGTTTTTGCCTGATTTTAGAATAACAGTGAAGATACTGTGAAAGAAAATAACCCTTATGGAAATCCGCAGTGACCAAACCCAAACAGATTTGACATTCCACAGTAACTCAGATGTCAAGAGCAAAAATGTTTCCTCTTTAGTTTTGAGCTGGAATTAAAAAGTTAATGGTGCTAACAAACTAGACATAAGCAGTTTTCACAACGCAGTTCTGCACACTCTTGGCATTCACATGAAAAGCCACCTCTGTTACATGTGTTTGCTGAACAGATATGGTTTTAAGACAATGGAAAAATACACAATAATGCTTATAAACAGGAGATGCCATTTGGATAAAAAGCTAATCTTCTTTGCCTTTCACTTTACTCTAAAGATGAAACAAGGGAGAAAAGCTGACCAATATCATCATCATTGCGATTTGCTGGCTCACTCTGAAGGCACTCTCGCACCAGGTCCCGGCCTAGCAAAGGGCCTGAGGCACGTTCAGTATCTTCCTCTCCCTCCTCCTCGGAGTCCACAGGGGCTTCGTGGAGGCCAGACAGGTCCACATCGCGCATTTCACTCTCTATAGGGAAGCAGAAAAGACATTTATAACTGAAGAGCAAATTTCCAAAACGCACTCAGTCCAAAATAATTTTTTTCCTGGAAAATCATGCTTTACTTGTTTTACCTATTGGAAAGCAATTCTTACAGGATTTTTTTTTAATTGAAATTTTATAGTTACTTTTCAATGTCTGTTTCTAAAGCGCAACTCCTGCACATTTTTGCATGGGCAAATATAATGAAAACTATTTTTAAGTAAACCAATATTAAGTGTCACAAAATGAAGTTTAATATTTATATCCTACTACATGACACAGGACAGAGTCAATGACAAAAGAAATAACACTTTTTTGATCCAGGGACCTTGAACAATAACCTGATCTTCAATACTGTACAGTATGTGTTGATGATAGTAAAAACTCTGTCTTAGTCTATGAGACTTTCCTAGTGCCCTACACAACACTGAACATGTCCATCACCCCAGGAACCTGCCTTAACAAACAAATGCTCAACTTTACCGAGACACCAGTTAGGGGTGGGCATATGACGATATGAGATTGTGAAGACGATCTATGTACTGACAATCTGCCAAAGCAGAAAGATCGTAGTGTTGTCTATATAAATTACATTCTATCTATTGCAGTTCTATGCTCTTCCTCATTTTTTATCCTCAGCCAAAGCACACTATTTGCTAGTTCACTTAACGCCTGCCTTCTAGAAACAAAGGTCAACCAACAAAAGTGAACTGAGGCTAAAATGAAGCTGAAACGAAGCTAAAGGCTAAATTTAGGCTAAAATGGAGCTAAAGGCTAAAAAAAGGCCAAAATGAGGCTTAAACGGAGCTTAAGGCTAGAAATGAGGCTAAAATAAGGCTGAAACAGAGCTAAAGGCTACAAAAGAGGCTAAAATGAGGGTAAAGCTGGGCGAAACTGAGGATAAAACGGAAGTAAAGGCTAAAAACGAGGCTAAAGTGAGGCTAAAATTAGGGTAAAATGGGAATAAACAGAGAATAAAGTGGAAGTAAAGGCTAAAAACGAGGCTAAAATGAGGCTAAAACTGAACTAAAGGCTACAAAAGAGGCTAAAATGGGGCTATATGGAGCTAAAATGTAAACATGAGGATAAAACGGAGCTAAAGGCTACAAAAGAGGCTAAAATGGAGCCAGCCTTAAATGAGGCTAAAACAGAGCTAAAGGCTAACAAAAGAGGTGTGTGTTTTCTCAAAGCTTCCAGTAAATGGCGCCATAGCTTTACAACGGAAAATAGTTTGGTTGTACTGTACATGCAGAACAGTAAAAAAAAAAATTAGTTACAAATCAATAGAAATACTGTGATAAAATGTAAATCGTGATTTCACTATTAAAAAATTGTGATATGATATCTTGGCCATATCACCCACATTGGACAAAGTACTTGCAGATGGCTGCACACACTTGAGCAATCAACAGATATAATTTCTATACGACTATGCTTATACACAGTAGGAAAGGAGAGCTGCTCTTTAAGCACAGAATCTTTGGCTAGGGAGAGAGAGAGAAAGAGAGAGACAGAGAAAGAAAGAGAGAGAGAAAGAAAGGGAGAGACAGAGAGAGAGAGAGAGAGAGAGAGAGAGAGAGAGAAAGAGCATGTGCTAGATGCAGTACAGAAATGCTTTGGCAAAATTACTACAATTAGGAGCTGGACTGAGCCAAGAGGACCTCATTTGCTCCTTTACCATCATCATCACCTCTTTTACAGAAAACATTTTAAGAAACTCTATTAAGAAGAGATATTGGATGCCATTTAAAAAGACTTAGCATCAAGCTGTACTGGTTTTCAACACACTTGTACCTCCAGGACACAACTTTACTGTTTTTATACCTTTTTGAAGGCCCACTGTAAAGGTCTGCTTTCCCCTATCTGAGCTGGAGGAAGACATGGAACTTGGTATATGAAACAGCTTTAGAGCTACAGTATCTCTACTAGTGTATTGGAAATCACAGCAGAAAATCTGTGAGATGATGCAGTTATACACTGTTGCTCTTCTTTTATGCATTCTATTTTTAACTTTTTCATTTTGTTTGATGTATTTTCAGTTTTCTGTTTTTCACGATGTGTTTAAAAAACATGTTTTTTGCCCAGAGTGTAACAATCTCTCTGTCCTTTTCCTGTTGATTTTGACTTTTTGTAATGTTTTGTCTTCCCCCTGTTTTCATGTCTATGTTGTTGTTTCCATCTTCCCTGCGTCTTTGTTTGTGTGTCTGTCCCATGTGAGTATGTTTTGGTCTTAGCCCTGCCTCCTTGTTCTCCTGTTCATCTATTTCTAGTCTCACAAGATAATTATCATAACAGGGCTATCAGTACCACATATTAGCACCAACAGAACAGACATTATGACCACTAAGCTTTTGTATTGAGGTTTTAGTTTATACTGCTTTTGGACTATTAACCAACATAGAATTTGTACTCACTGTGTGTCTTCTACGCTTTTTATCTAGCAGTTTTATTTATTTTTTAATCTCAAATTAAAAATATTATTGTTCACAATGTTATATTATTATTTTATTATAATATTATTTGAAATGCAGTTAAATACTACATTATTTAGTTTACATTATTGTATTCTTGTGTAATGATGTATTCAATGTAAACAAAACTGCTCCTTTACTTTTTAAATCAGCCTAATTGTGAGGATATTGACCTAAAAACTACAATAAATAGAAGACACAATCAGAAACTACACAACTTTAATTTATATTCATATGGGCCAATGGTAAATTTAGGCCGACGCGTAATCCTCCCCCCCACACACTCCGTCGGGAGCAACAGTCTGGACAGCACGAAATTCTGTGGCCC
Organism: Brachyalestes nurse; assembly: GCA_037974405.1. Classification (NCBI taxonomy): domain Eukaryota; kingdom Metazoa; phylum Chordata; class Actinopteri; order Characiformes; family Alestidae; genus Brachyalestes; species Brachyalestes nurse. Next base: position 6,983 of record JBBPCY010116584.1, on the reverse strand, counting down.
CCGAACCCCCAGTGACTTTCATATCCGGCCCACTTGCTATTGTGGTTGAATAGCCCTGTACCAGAATATATATTTAATGATATATGAACTAGATCATGATGTTATTATTAAGTTAGATTTGATCTGAGGGTTTTATTGTAACCATTATTTCCATAATTTTTCTGGAAATCTTTACACATGCAATATTTTTCTGTAAAACCAAAACTTTAGGTTACTCACGTAATCCCGGTTATCTGATAACATGAGTGAGGTATCTCACTATGGGAATCGCCTTGGGCGTGAAGCAGCAATTGCACCACGTCTGTCGGTTGACCGACCAATCGCGACAGTGATGTGGGAGTCCCCCTCCCCCATATATATGTCACTGCATGACGGTCCTCACCTCATTCTCAACATATCTCTTCCCCGTGCTACTGCAAGGTGGGAAGTGTGGTGAGATACCTCACTCATGTTATCACAGAACCGGGGTTACGTGAGTAACCTAAAGTTCTCTTTCAAACATTCCTTCGGTATCTCACTATGGGATATAGACAACTCCCGTATTGCAGATATGCTGTCTGAAGAAGGCGTGCCAACCAACTCAGTGATTTGTGATAAGAATGTTAACCCCCATTATTCACAGAATATAATGGAGACATATGAAACACACAACCTCTGCACGTGTGTGTGTTTTTTTTTTACACACTTAGGACGGAATGAGCTAAAGACATTTCCGTAACATCCAGCTTGTAAAACCTGACAGACGTGTGAGGCGAAGCCCAGCTTGCCGCCTCACAAATGTCCTGAATTGAAACGCCCTTAAACCACGCCCACGAGGAGGCCAACCCTATGAGCTCTCAGCCCTTCTGGAGGACTAAGGCCCATACTGTCGTAACCCACAACAATAGCTTCTACTATCCAGTGGGAAAGGCGCTGGCGAGAAATAGGTCTTCCCTTGTGAGAATCAACCCATGAGACAAACAACTGATTACTCTTCCACAGCGTTCTTGTTCTTTTTATATAGCTACGCAAGGACAGGGCACAAACAGTGAAGAGCGGCGGATGAAAAGCCACTAAATCCACTTGATTATAGGCTAGAGCTGACTTGCTCACCTTAGGCATGAACGCTGGATTAGTTTTGAGAGACACTCTCGAGTAATCCATCGTGAACTGCATACAGGAGTTATGAACCGACAAAGCATGAAGCTCACTAACCCATTTTGCGGTTGAAAGAGCAGTCTTTAGCGAAAGGAGCTTCAGATCAATGCTGTCTGTAGGCTCAAAAGGTAAACGAGATCACACACAGGTCCCATGGCGGAATCAGTGGCCTTGACACCCTGTTTAAACGCCGTGCACTCTCATAAATCTGCATACAAGCGGGTGATGACCCAGAGTGTTATCGTCGGTCCCCACATGACACGCAGAGATATATCTTAACGGTGGAAAAAGCTCTGCCTTTATGCAAAAGTTCTTGCAGGAAACATAAAACATCTGCCACCGAACAGAGAAAGGGAGCAATGCGCTTTGGGCACACCATTGCTCGAAAACATTCCACACTTATCGTAAGCAGAGCGCGTTGAAGCAGCTCTCGCGTTCTGAATTGTCTCGATCACCCTCGAAGGCAACCCCGTAGCCTTCAAATTTAACCTCTCATGGGCCAAGCCCAGAGAGCAACCATTTTCGGGGCGGGGTGGAATATCTCTCCACGTGCTTGCGAGAGGAGGTCCCTGCATAGCGGGAGAGGCCATGGGCGGTTGAATAAAAGCGGCATTATCTCCGCCAGCCACACCCTCCCCGGTCAGTATGGGGCTATCAGTAAGACTCGTTTTCTTAGTAGACTACAAAAAACTAAAGTATGTCACTTTGTGTAGGAGCATCTGTCAAATGCCATAAATGGTTAGGGAGTTGAGGTACCCTTGAGCGAGGTCCTGTGCTCAAATGTTTCATACATTCAGAGTATTCCTGACACAAGTAGGATCATTCCCAAATTCTAATTCTTTCTAATGTTCTAAGTATGCTATTTTTTTTAATTCCTGATTTCGTGGGCTTGATGAGCTGGAAGCCCAAATTATGTACGAATAAACAACTAAGTACTTGAAGTCGTTTAAGGTCCTGAATCTATAATCTATGAATGTGTAACGTTTTAAATAGAATTATGGAAATAAATAAACTTTTTCCATTATATTCTAATTTTTGGAAAGGGTCTGTATATGATATAAAACAAACAAAAAAGTCATTGTACACTAACAGGCAGTCTGATGTTTTTCAGTGCTTGTAGCTGCTCTCTGTGTATTGGACTTGCATAGACTTTGAGGTGGTAATGACAGAAGTGACCGGGTTAGAGGCAGTTCATCTCGGGTTTATGCTCAAGCATGTGACTCCGTTTAGCTTAACCTGAAGTTTAACACACACACCTAGAACAGTTCTTTATTAATTAAGCAATTAATTAATTTTTTTTATTCATTCACTTGATTTAAAATTGTGTACAGATGTACAGAAAATACAAAGAGAGAGGGTATATTAAAAAAAAAAAGAAACCAAAAAACAAAAACCAAAAAAGGAAACAAACAAACAAAAAACAAATATGTAAATAAAGATTAAAAAATAAATTTTAAGTTGCTGAAGTTGAAATGAGAACTGCTGCCACTGTGTAATCACTCCTAAGACTGAACTGCATCTGAAAGACAAGAACCAGCCACACAAACACAGAACAAAATACCAAGCAACGGCAACACAGACACAACACACAGTTCTTTATTAAGTGGACAGCCACTTTAAGACTGGATCAAGCACAGTCTACTTGAAAAATATGACAGGAAAGCATCCCAAGTCTCATTTATTTGGTCCAAGCCCACAGAAAAGCTACTGTAGCACACTATTGCTACAAAATGTTTTTGGTGGCCAAGATAGAAAGGTTTAAGAAAACTGTACAAAAACTGTCTGCATGTTGTGTTTTAGTTTAGGGCTGTATAGATGTAGAGCAATTAAAGAGACATTGCTTAATCTCATCCACTGGCAAAAGCATCTACAATGGACATGTGAGAATCAGAACTGGGCCATGGAGCAATGGAACAAAAAAGATGTGACATTAAAAAGAAAAAAAAAGAAGAAGTTAGCTGGTCTGTCCATCACTGATACTATAGACTGACTTGAACTGTGTACCTAGCTTTCAGCAAAGTTTGATGGATCGTGTGGTTTTTGCTTATTTTTAGACCTTTTCTATTTTTCTATTTTTCAGTTAAAATAGAACATTGTACAGATTTACCATCAGAGTGATGGAGCTGTTAACGAGCCCAAAAGATATGAAATGGAAAGGTTTCAAACTCATTTCTAAGGCTTTAGGAACAAATTTAAAATTTTAGGAACAATTTGAATTTGAAATTAAATTGAATTTTCCTATTGGTGAGCATAGTCATAAGTTCCACAATAGCAAACAAGTCCCGTAAGTCATCGAAAGATCCACCAGAAAATGAAGGTCATTCAGTGTTCTCTGGAAGTTTGACTTTATGACACCGCAGGAGAGAGATTGGGCACAGGTAAATTTCAGTGATATACAGTCAGACCACAGGCAGCTCAAATCTTACAACAACAGACTTTAGAGAAAGAGACTCAGGGAAGTATCAGCTTATGATCATTACAGAAACAGGAGAGAAACATTCCAGCTCAACAGCAGTCACTCTAACAGTTTCAGGTACTAAAGCTCAGCTGCAGTGATACAGAATTATTTATCTCAATTAAAATAACTGTAAAGTATTTTCTGATTATTTATAACTTTATTGTCACTCAGGTCTGCAGCTGATGACAACATCCAGTACAGAAACAGACAGGAAACAAACACTGACCTGTAACTCTTCATGCCCTCTGATTTCAAAACCTCAGTATTACAAGTGGTACTACAATGGAAGATATGATATCTGGTCATATGACAAGATTCTGAGTGTAGAACATCCTGGCAGCTACAGCTGCTCTGTTAGCACCCATAATCAAATCCAATCCAACACAGTGTGTGAGTATGAAAGCTGTTCATGACTAGCTGTTTATGAACCAACCAGATCAGAAGGTGATAATATTTGTCTTTTCAGGTGTTTCTAGTAACTGTTCTAGGAACAGTGTGACCTACCCAGTCAGAAGAGTGTGTGTTTTGGAGGGTTCATCAGTGGACTTTCCCTGCTCTTACTCATATCCCAGTGATACAACAGTTAATAAAGTGTTCTGGTTTTACAATCAGCCTGGCGTGGAGCCAACAGATCTGAGAGTAGAAGATCAGTTTGCTGGTCGAGTGGAGTTTCTTGGGAATAAACAGGGAAACTGCACTCTGAGAATGATACATTTGAAAAAGAGTGACTCTGGAGAATATCGATTTAGATTTGTCACTGATGCTGAAAGAAAGGATTTCTCTGGTAGTCCTGGAGTTATTCTGAACGTTACAGGTAACTGTCCACACCCAGCTGTGTCTAAATTTGTTCCTTCTCCCTCTGCTATATATTTCTTTGTATTATTATTCATATGTACGTTCAGATCTTCAGGTGAAAGTGAGTCTCACCACTCCATCAGAGGGACAGTCAGTAACACTGACCTGCATCTCCACCTGCACTCTGTCCAACAACCTCATATACATCTGGTACAAGAACGGACAACCAGTAACTAACAAACCCACCAGATACAACCAGCTCTACCTGGAGTCAGAGAGCTCTGAGGATGTTCTCCAGTACTCCTGTGCTTTAGGAGGTAACAGTTCTACATGGGTCTGACATGTATCTTGCAAGTAGTATGTACACTGCAAAAATAAATATGTTATACTGGCTATTTCAGATTTATTTATGTTTCTGGTCACATATATCACAAGTATTTTTGGCAGTCCAGTTCTAATCAGTAGGTTTTAATTTTATTCAGACAGTCCAGTGCAGGTTGCAGTATTTGTCATTGTGGGCGTGGCAGTCTTTCTGGCTCTAATACTCATCGCAGGGTGGATCTGGATATGGTTTGTGACATAAGAACATATTTTTAATATTAAGCCACGACTACAACTCAGACTTTTCTTATTTGAGCACTGCTTGTTTATTTTACAGGAGGAGGAGGAGGTCAAGTCCAGGTAAAGACCACAAGTGCACTGAGCAGAGTGGACAGGTGAGCATCTTATAGTTGTCTCCAATATCCAGTCCAAAATGCCTCCAGAAATGTCTATTTTAATAGCTGATGGGTCTGCCTATTTCAGGTCCTCACCAAAGACCACAGTGAGGACACATAGAGGCCACAAAATAATATGTAATAATAGATGGACCTTACATTGGTGTCCAAGTCCACAATATATGTCATTTGATATGAGAACAGAATATGAATTGCAAACTCTTCTAAACACTATTACTGTAAAGACTCACATTAAAAATGTTCATCCTATAGTATTATTTCTTGCTAGCACAGTAAGATAAACTGCCTAGAAATAAACTGAATAATTGAACCTATATCATCAGAATTAAGATGTTTTCACTTATTACAGTAATAATTTATTGTGTAATCATGTGACATGACCATGGTATAAATTCTCCTGCTGTGTTCTCCTGCAGTGTGATTCTGCTCCTGTGTACGAAAATGTCTCTGCCCTGGTCCTGTCCTCTGACCCCACACCTACAGAAGAGACAGATAATCAGAATGAGGTTCACTACTCCAGTGCCTGTTTCACACATTCTCAGATATGTGAAGAGCTTCCATCCCCGCGTTCCACACTTGATCTTCACGTCACTGATGACGTCACTGAGACTCAGTACACTTTTACACTGGTAAATGAGTTCTACAATACAAGCTCATGATGAATTTGGTTGCCAGTCTTGAGGCAGTAAGAAGCCAAGCTAGAATGTATTGGTGGAACTAGTCAAAGTTTTGATTGATGAAAAGCAATGACATGATGTCAGATCACCTTTAAAAAAGGTCAGAATTGAAGGCTGCAACTCTATTTTGCCCCTTTTGTTTCAAGTGTTTATGCAGAAGAAAATTCAAGAAATGACCTAAGAGGTCAGGGGTAACTCAAATGAGAAACACAAAGAGATTTTACCAACTTACCTGCTAGAGTTGAGAAAGGTGACATGACCAGGCAAACACAGGACTGAGCAATAAACAATCGTCTCTCCTAAAGCCCCCAACAACTGATTTTATACAGAAGTGAAAACTTTACATTAGCAATCCTGTACATTTTTAAACAAACAGAAAGCCAAAATCTGTGGATTTTTATCAGGGTAACAGCCATTCCACTGAATGCGTGCAATTTCCATCCCCAGCAAATGAGATGTATAAATGTGCACAAAAATAACTGTACAATACATTGTATTGTTAAGCAAAGTGTCTTGTGCATTGACCTAATTGCAACTTTAAGATATAACATTAAAAACATTAATAAAAACTACCTAGAACACCGAAAAATAGCATTTGTTACCTGTCCCTGCTATACACTTTACCTTGAAATATAACTATTAAAATCCTTCAGAGCTTAAATTATTTTTTGTGTGACTCCAAATCCTTTCTATGCCATAATATTTAAGTTAAAATGCACATTTTAGTTGTGTCCCTAGGTTTTCATTCAGTCCTGTTACCCTAACACATTACCCTATCTGAAAAATGTGGAAAATTCCACAGGTCACATGTTCAACAGGACAATGCATCAGTTGGATCTTCTGAAGGCCATGGGTAGACCAAAAGTAACTTCCCTCCTATTTTCCCCCCCAATATTTGATCATATTTTAACTATGACTGAGGAGGTCAATCTCAATGTTCAATCCTGTTACCTAAATTAATTCTTGGATATTTATTTTTAAAATACAACTTTTTGGTAGGTCACTAGAATGTGCTCAGTGTTCTCGTGCTTTTTGCCTAGCCACCATGTAGCTATATTTCATGTTTTTGCTAATTCTATGCTAAAAACTCAGTCCTGTTACTTACACTCAACAAAAATATAAATGCAACACCTTTGTTTCTGCTCCGATTTTTCATGAGATGGACTTAAAGATCTAAAA
>JBBPCY010116576.1:0-18181 GCA_037974405.1 Brachyalestes nurse | reverse complement strand
AAATATTAACAAAATGTGTGGGTCTAGGTAAAAAATGTCGTTTTCCCGAAAACTGTCAAAATGGATTTATGCCATTTAGGAAAAGAGCTCTTCATATGAGATTATCTTTAACATTCACCTTTTTTGTTACTTGTTGGTTACATGTCTCTAGTCATGTAAAGCCCTATTCTTTTTAACCTTTAATTCAAAAAACAAGTGAGAAATCTTCAGATCAAAATTTTTTTGGACCGAAAACCGAAAACCGAAATTGAGGAAACACTTGGCCGAAAACCGAAACCGAAAACCGAACGAAACTATTATTATTAAACTATTAAATTAATAAAAGAATAAATCTGTTACAAAACTATGAAAATATGAGTGTTTTCAAACCAAATGTTTGTGCAAACAATTCAAGATCATTCACTGACATTTGATTGCAACTTGAGGCTTTGCTATAATCAAAATCAACAGACAATAATATATACAATGTACAAAGAGACATACTAGAAGAACTGTAGAGCAAATACTTACTCTTTTGTCACGAAGACCAGCTTTTTTTTTATATATTCAAAGTACGGACTCCCCTCTGGAATACACAAATACATAAAGTTTATCAGTCACACTGTAATCCAAGGACTACTACATATTTTGCTAAACTATCTTGCGTGCAAAAGGGCCTTGATTCTTATGTGTATCCCCATGGATGAAACTATATATTGGAACTGTAGCCCTCATCATATTTTAGAGAACTGAGGGACAAATAAGTCCCACTCGTGAAGCAAGTGACTGCCTACTGTGATAGGGTAGGTCACCACTTCAAAATGACTGACATAACACTGTGGCCAATCACCGCCTTTTGACCTTGTGTGTGAGACTGAAGCTTCATACATAACAAAACGCGTAACATATTTACTAGTATTTATGAATAATATTTCTTTTATTTTATATTTTATTATTCATTTACGAATACAAAGAAGGAAGGGCATTAGCTTGTTAGCTTGACTGCTTGCTAGTGAAAAAAATCACTGCTGGTATGACAGTGATTAACAACTTCACCATGAAGACCAGAAGGGTAGAATTAATTTAAACGGTGAGAAGAAGTTAGATATGTTTTCTTGGGATTTAGAAATGTTGTGAATTGTGTACTGTTGAAATAAACATTACTAATCAATGTTTGTAAGATGGAGGTGAAGTAGGTACTTAGGGCAAGAAAATCAAGCTGCCCAGGGTACGGCAATGTGCTAAGTTTGTTTTGCGGCGTGCCGGGGATGAAGGGTGGTTTGTTTCACCAAAAATATTGACCAGGAGCTGCCACTGGTCTAGACTGACTGTTAAAAATTAAGCCCCTCTTTGGTGCAAGGCTAAAACTTTAGCAAAAGATTGTGTGGTTTGTGGTGAAGTGCTAGCGAAGTTTTAGGAATGTAAGCTATAGGAGCAAAGAGGCCAAAGGTTTGCCCTTCAAAAAGACACAACTGTAAACCAGAAGGCACATGAGGCTTTTTTCATACTAGCAAATTCATTTGGTCAGACTTTTTTCTTATTGTGTACTGTGTATATAAGACTTATATCAGCTATATCACCACTGATACCAGAATTAAATAATGAAGGGCGAACTACATGCCGCACCTGGCGAGAGATGTGGAAGATGTTCTCGCAAAGATAACAGATGCTCACCTCCAGTCTTCTCATTGTAGTATTTGCTTAACGCCTGGTCTTTGGGTGTGTTTGGGTAAAGGTACAGGAGTGGGTGCACCGGAGCGTTGTCTGCTTCTATGATCTGAAAGTTGCGCAGGATTTCTGCAAAGGGAATCTGCTTCAAGTCTACACCTGTGAATGGCTGTAATGTCCGCACATTGGGCTTCCCTACAACCAGAGCAGAGAGAAAGGCTTTTAGCTGTGAACACTGAATTTGTAGAATTACATCAATATGGCAATGCTCCAAGATGTAGTTATGAATTCAGGTGCAGCGTGTTTGAGTGGAACACAACACAGAGCAAAGACGCTAAACGGACCACAGAATGAACCTTTCTGCATAAAAGCTTTGTTTTGTTGTTTGAAGCTGGGTAAATAGCATCTATTTGCTATTTAAAAATTACATGAAATCTGGTGTGCATCCAACCAAACAATGTGCTAATGATAAAGGATGTGAAATTCAGTGAAGTTTAACCATTTAACAGGATATTGGCAAGTGAAGTTTTTTTTTCACTAATATTATTCACTAGTTGATGGTACTCCACAAATGAGTGGTTTGTGTTTACAATAGTAAGCATATTATGAGAACTGTGGCGGACTTCTGTGTAACACAGGATTTATATCTCTAGAGTCCTTGGTCTTGGACACCATACAAGCAATTTATCATCAGCGGTTGTTATCACTAGCTATTAAATATACTAGATGAGATGAGACTGATATACACAGCGATGTGTGATATACAGTTCCAGAAAAAGAGACCATTGCAATTTATTTTTAAATCAGGATGACTATGACAACCATTCCATGCCAGTGTCTGTTAAATTCCTACACAAGCACCTCATTGTTCTTTATGAGTTATTTTTTCTGGAGCTGTAGGAGAAACCCAAATGTCCTCATTATGGTCATATGGCCAAATATCACATATGTATGACAGAAGCGGCTCACATATGTATGAAAAGCGGCTCAAATTTGATTAGAAAAGATCAGATATTTGTGTTGACAAATATCTATAATTAAAAACATGAAAATTGAATTAGTGACACCTGAAGCCCTAGCTTACCATCATTACTATACTCCACCCAACTGAAAGTAATTCCACCATCCCTGCAGCTCTCACTGAAGCGGAGGAGAAAAGTCCCACCCTGCTTCTTCTTTAACAAGATTTTCTCCTTTCCCTTACTTACAAAACCCATGATGGACCTACACACAACACCACACATGAGAGATGAAATTTAGAAATTCAGAGATCTGTACATACACTTTGAATGCATTTAAATGTTCAAAAACAATTTTATATGAAACACAATTCATAAATCCACACATGCTTACATACTTACCCATCATTCCACAAATCCGCAAGATAAAGTTTAACCAAGTTCAGGATTCCATCCAGCCAAACCCAGAGGGTGAAACTTGTGCCACTTATGTTCTCCTACAGACCACATAAGAGATAAACATGCAAATATTTATAAAATAACACGTACAATTGACCAAACACACAGCAATATCATTCACTGCAATACTGGTATCACAGAAGGCTGGAATATGCAACTGAGCCTCCAGCCAATCATAGTGTTTCTGACAGGGAGACCAATCACAGCTCCAGGGGAGTTACTGCGTGTTCTGATGAATTGAGGTCTTAAGTAATCCAACAAATGTATGATTTTTAACCAATAAAGGTGTCGGCGAGTCGCAGGGTGAATGGTTAGGCCTAAACTGCTGTAGCAGAATAAGGAGAAATATTTAAATGTGTTGGTTTTGTGACCTCATATGAACTGTAATTTAAAAACTAGCTGTTTTTGTTGCTTATTTTCCATATATGAACTATAGGAATGAGGGAGCTAACGTACCATTTGAAGTACATTTACAGACTTCAAGCCTTTTAAATTCCAGAAAAGTGATGATATGAAGAGATGGGCCTGATCCGATATGATATCCGTATCGGGTCCGATATAGCCGTAACTCCGATATAGGATATCGGTCGGACAGCCCCGATCTCTATATTCCAGTTTGCAGTTTGCGCTGGACCTTAAACTCGACGCTGTGTAATATTAGATGTGTAACGGCCCCCATACCGTGAACCTGTGGCAACTTTAGTCTGAGCGAGCCGGTGTTTTGAACAAAATGTCGCTCGTTTGGAGATACTACAGTTTGGAAATGCCGAAAAGCAAGACGGCTACTTGCAATGTGTGCAAAGCCAGCATGCCGAGGAGTGGAAGTCAAAACACGACGAGACTAAAGGCATCTCGTAATGCGGCCAGTCCACCTTAAATACAGCAGTGGTTAGATTACACTCAGCCCATGTCGTGTCTCCAAAATCACGTTATTTTAAATGTATTTGTTTTGCACAATACTATTTAGATGATTCAGCCAAGATTGTTGTGTTTTAGATATTTTACAGCTGTTGCTACTACCTTTTTGTAAAATGTGACATGAATAAATTGCTTTGGAATGCCTTTAAATTCTATGTAGTTGTGTATATTTTTTGCTTATCTAATAAGTGCTTAGTAGTTTATTTATTATGTGATGTAACCATACCAACAAACAGCATGATTATAATGCAACAATAATGCTGATATTATAGTAAAAAAAGATGTATTATATCGGAATCTGTATCAGTATCAGTAGTCGTGCATCCCTACAACTGATGAATCAGCTTCAGTATGTAGACACAAGCATCTGAGTGGTAGGGCCTCATTTACATATTATTTGCAAATGGAACAGCCTGATGCAAACATATTATTTACAAGATCAAGCCTAAATAATTTACATGGTCTTCACCCTAATTCTTGCAGATGTTTCATAGTGGGTCAAATAAACACAGGCTGATGAACCAATAGTTATCCCCACAACACAGACTTGCTAAAATTAAGACAATAACAATAAAATGTGAAATGAAGTAAATGTTGTGTTTTAAGACAGCAGAATGATTTAATAGAGTAGTGTAATTTTCTTTAACACTGACTGCCTGAGCTGTATTACTGCAGTTGCCAGTTGCATTTCGATTGGCTATCCGCACCCCTGGTGTTCACACAGTGTAAATATGCCAAAGACAACATTCTTACCTTGCTGAACTTGGCCCAGGTTATTCTGCACTGGTCATAACTCTGTTGTTTACCTAACATGAATAACAAAAATAAAAAAAACACCGTCATAAGTTATATAAAATCTTTAATGGCTGTACTAGCTGGGAAAAGTGACATGTCACATTAGGTTACCAAAGAGTTTTTGAGCCAGAGTCTCGAGCTGGTCTTCGTTCAGACCACGTTTAGCACATGACAGAAACTGCCAGCTCAGCATCTGTCCAAGCTGACTCCAGGATGCTGTGGGAGAGCTTGCAAAGAACACCAAGTTCTAACAAGGCACACAGAGAATCACAGTGATATTAGTTTCAAACTGCATCAGTTCTTGAGCAGTATGGAAACACAAGTAATTATAGTAATAATTACTTAAGTAATTATATTTATGTTAGTAGGTATGAATCTAGGGGTGTTGGGGTCTGACCTTGGGGTCGGTGCAGAGCATGTTGAACCATAGTACAGATACCCAGGCGCTCTGCTGCTGGCTGGAGTTAGAGATCACTACTACAGGGAGAGAGGACGCCTGGGAGAGAAAGACATAAAGAGAAGAGTACAAAAATACATCTGTTTAAAAAACTGGTGAGAATGTATGGACAGTAAATAGAGTGTATAATCTCACCTCCAGAGAAACAGACAAACCATGCAGGTCAAACTGGGTCTCAAAGTGTATAGTGTGCAGTTCTTCAGTCACACTCAATGATAGCTGCACACACAGAAGAACATAAAAGCTTAAGCAATGTTTGTAAGAACATTAATGAATACAGCTATCCACTGACGACCCACTTGATTAGGTACACATAGCTTGTATTTACATTCAATGTCCATTTGGTCTGCTCTACTTATCATACAAGAGCACTTTGTAGTTTACAATAACAGATTGTATTCCAGCTGTCTCTCTATATCACAGTTTGTAACTGTACACTACGTATCAGCCAAGTTATGAGGCTTGTCAGTGTAAACAACTGTACGTAACACATGCTATTAGGACTATTAAATACTTTAAAATATATTAATTGCAACTCATTTCATTTGCCACCTTTGCTCAAACATCCTTAAAAAATATGTTCCCCCTTGTTATAGCTAGACAAAACAAGTGGATGAATGAAGGTTTCAGAGTGTATTAATTACTTTCACTAATTCAATTATATTGTTTTAGTTACGTAAACACAGGGTTCACATGAACCCAATAGAGCTGTGTCATGTCACGTATATAGCTACTGGTCCTAATTCCTGTAGCTTTCCACTTTACTGTTGCCTTTTTTAACTAGCAGCTTGCTGTCCAGCCTAGTCTTGCGAAGGTGCTAAAGGTACCGCTGTGAAAGTCATTTAAAAGGTGGATTTAGGAGAGTGACTCAACTGCAGATTCTATCAAGTGATGCTGGACCTGAGCCTCCACTACTAAAGATGGTTTGAGGGGTCAAACAAGAAAAACATAAATCCCTAAATAATATACAGTAATCCCTCGCTTTTCGCAAGGATTACGTTCCAAGAGCACCCGCATATAGTGTGTTTTGGTAAAAAAAATGTCTAAAAATGTCTAAATATGCCCCCATACATGCCTCCAGAAGACTTTAATTTTATTTTAAACTCAGTTTAATACATTACCCTTCTTTTAATATTAATTTCCCGCTGAGATATGCAACTCGGAAGGTTGCATGACAAAAGTATTAGGACACCCGGTTTTCGGGGAGAATAAAACCTGATCTACTCAGCTAAAAATACAAATGGGGGCTCGTTTGAAAGGTTTTCTGGAGATCTACTGAACTGTGGAGTTTGAAGTGTCTGAGTGCTTTCCCCGCTGAGATATGCAACTCAGAAGGTCGCGGGACAAAAGTATTGGGACACCGCGACGAGGTGAACGGCTCCCCTTGTGTAAAACATCCAGAAAAAATATATTTATTGCCACAAAAAAGCAAAAAAAGGCTGATGATATTGCAGTGTCCGTTATTTCGTTATTGTGGGGATTTCCGCGTAAAACTGAGTTTGGTTCTCAAAAAAAATCAGCGTGTGGCTGAATCCGCGACTACTGATCCGTGTAAAACTGGGGGATTACTGTACACCAAACAACAACAATAGTTCTAGATACAGTGTTTCATATTTTGTAATTCATCAATAACCTTATACTGCTATTCAGCATTCATGTGCAGCGTTCTGCAGTTATTTCCCAAACACTGTGCAGTTTATCATACGTAACTATTATCAACTGCTGACTACAGCAAATTAACAGTAACCATTATCATTAGTAGTAACTGAAAAACGTAACAACTCACATCATTGATCCCTTTTCCTCCTGCTCCAGTCTTCCGCTCTTTCAGAGTCTAATTGGAAACACACACATCTATTTTATTAAATGTTCAAGAGTTCTTAATATTAGCTTGTAGTGAAGACAGAAAACAAACTTAAAAACAAAATCCAAATCCATTTAAAATGATACCAATTCTGACAATAAACATACAAAAAAAAACTTACCAAATGTCTGAAGTCTGCCACCATTCCCCCATTCATGCTCTCAGACATATTCAAGGCCTTACTAGACGTGCCTAGAACGTTGAACATGCGGTACCTTCAACACACACACACACACACACACAGACAAAAATCAGCAGTGATGCCATACATTTTGTGTCTGTGTGACTGCACTAATGTTATGGTCAGAATATTTGTTTCATCACATACCCTTTCACTTTTGGAGCATCTCTGAAATATAAAGAAAGAAAACAAGACAGCCAAGTTAGAAAATTCATAATAATATCATCTGTTACGGTTTACGGTTTAGAACTAAGAAATGCTCTTACTTGTCAATGGAAACCTCCACTTTAATGGCGTGATTTAGTTCAGGCACCTTAAAGAGTAATCTGTTAACAAAGAATACTATTATGTCATTACTGATACCACAAAGATCTTAGCCCCTCATGACACAAATGAGTTTTTAGTGAAGAATGCATATTAAGTACAAACACACAATACACAAATACACATAAGTACACACATTTCAACCTGTAGATACATAAACGAATCAGTTGGTGTATAGAGGAATGCATTTCTAAAATAAATTAAGACTACAATTCATTATAACTGTGTTACAAAAGTGCTGAATGGAAGATCATATGATCTTTAGTACGTGACACAGAATACGTCATACACCATTCTAGTCACGTGATAAACGTGACATGCTCTCACCTGGTCTTGACAGAAAACTGAACATTAGTACGTAACACGAGAGGGCCTCGAGCCTGCGGCATAGACGGCTGAGCTTCCACAATGAAAGCACTAAAACAATTCAAAACACACACAGACACACACAGTGTTTAGTTCATACCATAAAACAGGGACAAAGCACCTATTCTAAAACCAACTATGATAAGAGACTTTAGATAGAAGAGACAGAATGTAGCTGGGTGTTTTGGAAAGCTTGACAGTGTCTCTACAGCAAACGATGTATGACACCTAATCCTATTTACTAATTAAAGCATTAACCATTAACCAATCTTCAAATTATCATATTGAAAAAGAAAAAATAGCTTTTTTGAATAAAAGCTAGAAGAACAGCTGCTTTTTGAAGGTGCAATACAGCTAATAGAAACTGAGCTCGTTTACAAATTATTAGCCTTAAAAGCATGGTAACAAAAATGTCCCTATAATAGGTATAAAGATGGAAGATGTTTGTGTAAAAACTAATTATACTTTTGGTACACAGACATCAAAAGTGGCCTAGATTAAAGTATTGATAGATAAAAAGTAGATATAGGCAGTAGGGCTGAGCAATTAATCAAAATCGTATCGAAATCGTAATGTGAATATGCGCAATTTCTAAATCGCCTTACAGCAAGATTTTTTCTGCGCTCCCGACTTTTCCCACGGTATGCTATTTGAACCAATCACAACGCAGCACGCCTAAACAGAGCGTAAGAACAGGAGACTGAGCTTAACGACAAAGAAACTGGGATGATGAGTTCAGCACAGGAGGACTTGATGCCCAAAAAAAGTCAACATCTGTGGTGTGGGATTAATTTGGATACAGGAAAGATGATGTAACACAGAGCCAGGTCATTTGTAAGACCGGTCAGTCTGTTGTTGCGGCAAAACAGGGTAACACAACAAACCTATTTCAACACCTGTGGCAGTGTCACAAAGAGGACTATGACTTATGAATGGCAAAAAAAATTGCCTTATGTCTGTTTTAGAGACATGTTACAGGTCATTGATAAAGATCTATTTGTTTTCCTTTGAGGAAAAATGTTTCATATTCACACTATAAAACATGTCTGTGTGGCAAGATCGAGATTAAAATCAAAATCGCAATTTTGTTCAAAAAAATTGTGATAGGTTTTTTTGGTCCATATCGCACAGCCCTAGTGGACTCCACACAACATCTCACAATCACTGCTAATACTGATTACAGAGGAGTCCCAGACACCACAATGTCGTCTACCCAATGTCCCTGAGGAAACACACTGGAAATTGAGAGGATGGCTGTAGTTGTTGAAGAAAGAAAGAAAGAAAAAAAGAAAGAAAAATCTATTGTGAGGGCTTTGGACACTGGAGGTTCTCCACTTTATTTGACAGATACTCACACTAGCTCTTCTCTCACACCCTCTGCTGTCTCGGCCGCTATGATAAACACCTCCTTCATCTCCTCCCGAAGCATGTTGCAGGAGTAGCCGATGTTCTCCGCCGTCTCTGCATGACAACAGAACAGTCATGTAAGGACAAATGGTGAATATCAATTATGCATTCCCTAATATTTCATAGATCATGGACATTCAACTTCAAATCCTGAACACCATCCTTTTCCCTGGTGTAGTTCCTTAAGTTCTGGATATTAACTAGGCGAGGTACAAGTGTGAGGCACAAACTCTATAGGACTAGGGCATTATTTTGAGTTATATGGTGGTGAATTCCTAGCCTAAACTACACTGAAACGTCCAACATGTTCTAGCTATTAACCAGAGATACAATGAGATACAAACTGTGATTTTTTGGGGCAAATTTGGGGTCAAACACCAAGATAGTCTGACTAAAGGGCAGCTGATGGCCAAGTGGTTAGGGCATTTCCCCTGCAATCAGAAGGTTGTGGGTTCAAATCCCAACACTGTTAGTGTCACTGAGGTACCATCTGCTTCCCGGGTGCCCCTCGTTGATGGCAGCTCACTGCTTCACTTGGTGAGTGGGTAAATGTGGAGAAAAAGGTTCACGCTTTGTGCTGTGTTGTGGTGTGCTCATATGGAGCCACTTCACCTTACGTTAGATTACACTTGAACAATGTAACAGGTTCGAGCGATGGAGCAGATAATGGATGTAGTAAAATATCTCATGATTGGACAATTATATAGAATGACATTGAGGTCAGTGGAACATCATACACATTTTTGAGCATGAAAATAACTCACAAAGCCCTGTAAAACCACAGTAGATGTCACAGGTTTCTTTTACAGTCCAGACTCTTTAAGACTTTTTTGTACTGTATTTTCACCCCACATGACTACCTGCTACTCTATACACTCCCTTTTACTTCACTGCTTAAACATCTACACTTCCATCTTTTAAACTTCTTCTTAAATTTTCTATGTATTCTATGTATTGTTTTATTCTTTATTTTTTAACTTCCTATAATATTATGCTTCCTGACATATTCACATTTTTATTTAATTTCTTAAAGCACACTGAATTACCTTTGGGTGTGACAATAGATATAAACTATATATAAACTTGACTTGATTAGCAATCAGTACAAAATACAAGCAGATTTGCTATGGGAGCCATTCAGACTGGAGTTCTACAATCTGGATACTTAATTATACCTATATACTTAACAGGAGCTCATCACTAAAGTGATACACACACTAACAGTCAGCACACACTAGAAAGACACACTCATATCATCTCATCCTGACAAGCCTTTCTTGGTCAGCACATTAGCATTAAAAGCCATTTTATAGATCCTCACCCTGTTTGTCACCAGTTAAGACCCAAATCTTGATGTCGGCTTTAGCGAGCTGTTCGATGGTCTGAGGGACCCCATCCTGCAGCTTATCCTCCACCGCAGTCGCCCCCAAGAGCTGCTCACATACACACAAACACACAGGCATGAAAAAAACATGCTGATGATCACACAAAAAATATATTAAAATACAGTTTGAAATAAAATGAATTCTGATTAATTGTAGTAATGATTAGATAAACTCTTACAAAATATTGAGGGGGGCATAAACTTTATACACAAACCAAAATAATGTAAAAGAATGTTTCTGGAAATGTTTGCTCTACCAGAAGGTCCTTTTCGATTTCTTCATAGATAGCATCTAGCTTTTCCTCCCGGTCCTCCAGGGCAGTGCTGGCCACATGGTGGCGCCGTTGCCAGATCTCAAACTCTGCTTCATCCAAATCCTTATAGGCCAGAGCCAGAGTCCGCAAGCCTTCACCAGCATACTCCTAAATACACACACACACACACACACACACACACACACACACACACACACATACATACACACATACATACACATACACACATACACATTCTGGTATTGCTCTCTTAGTGATGACATTCCACTGACTTGTGTAATACTGTATCATAAATAAACTACATCTTCATCTGAACCTGACCCAATAACCAAAAGGCTCTTTCTGCTCTTTTAGTTTTTCCTGAAACAGTCCATTTCCATGTGACGAAAAGCAAAATGTCCCCACTTTTACATATTTTCCAGTATTTCCATTATTCCAGTATTCCTATCATCATGGTATTACTATCCTAATGAGGACATTCTATTGTTATACTGTATGTCAGTAAAACTACATCTACATCTAACCTTTCCCTGACCTTTAACTCATTTACCAAAAAGCTCTTTCTGCTCTTAGTTTTTCCAGAGAAAAGTTGGGGTGAAAAGCAGCACGAGGACCTGCAAAATGTCCAGCATTCCTATCATGACTACATTAGGTCTCTACAAAGAGATAAATACACACACTGAGACAGCCAAATGAATGTTGTGTAGACATAAAATAAAACATAGTACTCTTCTTAATTACTGGAACACTATGTAATTAAAAATGGCATAATAACAAGTGGCATCTCATGGGTTTAGTAATTGAAGTGCCCTCATTTTACCAAGACATGGAGTCTTGCCTGTCTGAGATGTGCGGACACTGTTTCACCCGGCCCTAAACAGTTTACCTCATGGGGGAAGAAGAAGTGGATTGAGTAGCAAAAACAACACATGAGCTGTGTTTCAGTTGCTGTTATATCTGAAAGACTTGCAGTCTCTGCTCAACAGTTTGGTGTGATTGTTTCAACAGATGAAGTGGAGAAAAGTGTGATAATCTGATGTGGGTGATTCCCTGGTCATTTTTTGTGTATTGAAATATTAATTGTTGATTTACAATTATTGATTGGAAGAATAAAGCTAGAAATCTAAAATGAGTAGTGCCAGAACATTTCCTTCTTTTTTTATTTTTTCTTTAGAAATTTTATTTCTAAAAATGAACATAAGCATGTGAGGGTCAGCATCTTTCTTCTGAGTAAAAATAACAATAAAGTACAACACACTGACATTGAGGTGCTCAGTGGTGACCTCCATGAGTTTGGAACAGGAGGGGTGGAGTCTCTCGTAGATGATGGTGTCTGCACCCTTACAGTACAGAGTTAGCCGGCCTTCAGGGCTCCGCACTGAAGAAATATACACACACACACACACACACACACACGAGAGTAGGGCAGGTCCACAACATCTCAAATTGCCTCAATTAGATGTTAGTGATGTGATGCCATCCATCAAAAACTGAACACTTTGAGCGTATCCTCACCAATCACGGACATCCTTTTCCGGACGTTGTTGAAGTCCAGCACTGCCAGGAGCTCATACGTGATATTGATCCCCATCTCCACAACAGAAATGGTCTCAGGGGTTCGGGAACGAAACACAAAGCCAAAATTCCGAGCTGCGGTGACTAGAGCTCCCTCATCAGGAGACTGAGCCTGATAGAACAACTGACCTGTGGAGGAACAAAATGCACATTACTCAGACTTGGTTGTGCTATAATGTGCAATAATGTGAACGTTGTCACTCACCCTCGGTTTTCTCCTCAGGCATGACGGTGTGGCAGAGCGCCAGCAGGCGGAAGAAAGCCTGAACCTCTGTGGAGTCCTGCTTCACCGCCTCCACCAGCGCCTGGTCATGAAAGCAGAACTTCGGGTCTGCCAGCGAGTTCCAGGAAAAGTCCACCTTCTTCGTCTTCTGCACGTGAAAGACAGCAGGGCTTCAGTCACGATCTGAAGGGTTTGAACTTGACTTGGGCAAAGCGTAATATAAAACGAATGTGTGTGCATAAATATGTATAAAAAATAAAAGACCACTGCAAAAATGTTCTGTTTCTTTGGTCTTATCTTTTATGGGAGCAAGTATTGAACTGAACAGCTTTGCCTGTGTCAGTAATTTTTAAGAATTACTGACAATATTTCTCCTAATTTCCAAAAGCTTCTTTAAAGCATAAATTTAAAGGAAATGACAATAAATCAAAATAAGAGAAATGATGAAGTGTTTACAGAAGTTGAACAATTCAAAGAAAACAAATCTCTTGTTCACTTCTTATAAAGTTTAAAAAAATAAATCATAATTAGCTACCGACCTCAGTGATCTCCACCCGCTGTCCAGAGAAGTCCAGAACTTCACCTGCAGGAAAATCATATCCAGAGACAATGTGGAAATAATGAAGCAGTTTACATAAAAGGTTAGTGGGGCTAATCGTTAACGTGAAGCGATTAGCATGATCTCATTGTTGAATGCTAATTGGCCCCATCAGTCTTTATTCATCAGACCACATGAGCCAAGGTCTCACCGTAAGACTTCCCGTTGATGGAGCACCTGTTGAAGGTCATGATGTTCTGGGTCAAGGTGCCAGTCTTGTCGGAGAAGATGTATTTAATCTGCCCCAGCTCCTCGTTCAGGGTGGTGGTTCGAGCCTGGGCCGGAGTGTCACTCTTAGTGTGGTACATCTTTCTGTCCCAGTCAATGTAGTAGCTGTTGCCCAGCCGGAGGATCTCAACGCTGTAGATGGGGCAATCAAAGGTACGTCCATTAGACACACCAAAATAAAATCTGGCAATGGAACAAATCTTATGATTTCTAGATTTGAGCAAAATAAGCTCACATTTTTTCCACCTTGGTTCCAAACATTTAAGGTCAATAATTTTTTCCCCTATGCAGATTATTTCTCTCCATAAAAGTTGTCCATCCCAGTAGCACTCTCTTTTATAAATGTTTCAGTTAATGTTCTATGTATTTGCTCTAGTCTTTGTAGGTTTCTAAGATCTTTTTGCAGGTTGAGTCAAAGGGAACAACCCATTTACACAAACACAAACCCACACACACACAGCCAGATTATTGAAGAGGCCTAATAAAAAAAAACAAATACAATATCATTAGAAGAAGCTTAGCTTAGATTCAGTTCAGATCAATTATAAAGTAATGTAAACCGACGAGATGCATGGATAGGAAATCTGAAGAAATTTGAATTGAACTTAAAACAGAAGCCAATAAATTCTGATCTGAAATGAAATACACATTTTATAATATTGGATTTAAAAAAAAAAATTAAACTTGGATTAAAAAAACAATTAAACTTGAAATAAGCCGACTAGGCTGCTTAACTGGTTAAATGTTGACTTGTAGTGTTACCCAATAGCAAGGTTACAGAACAAAGAACAGTTCACAGAAGCATGTTTTAAGTGAATTATAGACAGAACATGATGATATTTAACTTCAAATCATTCTTGAAGGGCTGTGTGAAACAGGCATACCAGAAAGTTTGTTACAAGCAAATCTATAGTGGTTATTTATCATGGAAAGACATTAGGGTTAGAATAGTAAACTCACTGGTAACACTTTGCTGTTTGGTAGCATTCATAAGGCCACATAAGCAGTTTATGACAACTGTCATTACATATACATTTATAAAGGCCTTTTCCAATAAGCATCCATTGTAGATACATTTTCTGGCGTGTAACTGACTAAAGCTATTTTTATGACTGCAGACTTGTTGGAATAAAACTTTATAAATGTTAGTGTAGGTTTATGATGGCTGTCATAACAGATTTATGAAGGCGTCATCAAGATTAAAATTGTCTTCACTGAAGAAGTTGCTGATTGGTCAACAGAGAAATGTCACTGGTTTGGAGTTAAGATTACAAATACAGCAGATAAGGATATCTTTCACTTCAAATTCAAACACAGAACCTGTTTTTCTGATCCCAGTTTCTTAGATTCTATGTCAACTTCTCACTCTGAACTGTCTCAGTACGTGCGAGCCACATATCCGAATAATACTATTCAAGTCATGTCAAGTCTTTTTATTTATACAGCCCATTATTATAAAAAAGATCAGTCAGGATGCTTTACAGGAATAGAACAAAAACAGGAATCATAAAATAGTAAGAAGCAAAGCATTAAAGAAAAACATAAAAAAGCAATAAAAGAGGATTAAAAGTGCAACAGAAGATATTTAAAAGAAGTCAGAGGAGAAAAGGGCAGGTTTTAGCAGCTTTTTAAAACTACAGTTGGCGCAGATCTGATACTGATGGGCAGTTGGTTGGGCAGCATTATGGATAAACACAAGTTTCAGATCTTGTCACCACTAGCTGACCAGCTCCTGCAGATTTAAAACCCCACCCCCCATATAAACATCAATCATTTCAGAGATTAAAACAGCCATGTCCAGGGCAGACCGACCTGACATAGAGCGAGATGGGCACCACCGTGTTGAGGATGATGACGTAGGACCAGAAGGTCAGGAAGCCAGAAAAGGCTGCGTTTGCTCCGTTCTGCCGGGGCAGGAAGGCTGTAAATGAGGTGCCCTGCTGATATTCCCAGATCCCGTTTCCAATGGCCAGAATGGTGCACATGGAGGCCAGAAGGCCGAATATCTAAAGAACAGGACAGACTTTATTACAGGCATGCTAATAACTTTACATTCACAGTAGAGAGATCGTCAGACCAATTACAATTAATACAATTATTACCAAGTACAATTATTATGCTGATATGGCAGATTTGACACTCACAAAAAGAACCAGAACGTTCATCAGGTGATCGATGCTTGTGCGCTTGAATATGGACTTCCCAGAATTCTGCATCAGCTTCGTATCAGGACCTAGTGGAGTTCCAACAAGCGCACGGCTTAATATTTAATTGTATTATTTTACTATAATGTTGAAGTAAATATATGTTAATGTTGATGTATGACTAAAAGGTATTTAAATGTAATTTTGAATCTAAGTTAAGAGTAAATGTAAGTATACAGGCAAAGTAAGTATGCTAATGTAACTGTAAAGTAAATATAAGTTAATGTAAATAAGGTAAATGATGCCATGTAATGTAAGGGTAAAGCTAAAATAAAAGCAAACGTAAGTTTAAGTGTAAAAATAAAGTAAATGTAAGTGTGGCGTAAAGTAAGCGTAAAGGTAAACATAAAAGTTAATGAAAGGGTAAAAGTAAATATTAGTGTAAATGTAAGCATAATGGTAAAGCAAATGTAGCAAAAAAAGGAGTAAAGGTATACCATGCAAAAGTCTTAAGCCACCCTTCATTTCTTTATATATTTCAGTCACCTTGTTAATGCAAAAATATTGTTACACAAGGGGAAGTGTTTGTGATGCACCTCCGAAGAGCACCAGGCCGAAGCACCACTCAGTGTTGCGCAGAGTGCAGCCTCTGAGCAGAATCCTCTCATTATCCAAAGCGAAGGTCTCCCCCTGCACCGTCAGCGTCCCGGTGAACTTATCCAGGCGGTTATTTGGGGCCTCACAACGTACTTCACCTGAATGACCACGCAATCAAACAGCAAACAGAAAGTTATTCCATTAAATGTTCCACTTAAATGCAGGGTGTTGTGAGGCAATATAGATCTCAGAGAAAACTGATTAGTTTCTGATTTGCCACAATCTTACCAACAGTTTTACCAGGGTTTACTGTGGGTCAACACTAAAGTAAACATCTGTATTTGTATTGTATTTATGTTCCATTCACCACCACTGGAGTTTCCTTACAATGAACTATTTCACACCAAACCCACTCTTAATGACTTTGTTTATATCTTAACAAAAATTGACTGTATGTAGAAAGTGTAAAAGCAAAGCAAAACAGTACACGAAAGTCATAAGTCACAGTATCCACTACACACACACACACACACACACACACACACACACACACATACACACACTCTGTTTGACTCACCATTAAAGGCAGCTAGTCTGTCAATGTTACCTCCTAAATCACCAGTTACTGTCAGAGCCTGTTTCACCTTCAGATTAGTCTCACTGAGAACGAGAGAGACAGCAAGAAAGGGAGAGAGAATGACAGAGAGAAAGTGAGAGACAGAGAGAGACAGAGAGAGAAAGTGAGAAAGAGAGAGAGAGAGAGTGATAGAAAATGAGAGACAGAGAGAGAGAGAGAGAAAATGAGAGACAGAAAGAGAGAGAGAGAGAGAAAATGAGAGACAGGGAGAGAGAGAGACACAGAAAGAGAGAGAGAGAGAGAGAGAGAGAGAGAGAGAAAGTAAGAGACAGAGAGAGAGAGAGGGAAAGTGAGTGTCAGATCCACTAGTGCAGATGTCTGTATGTGTAATAAAGAGTTACTGACCCGTCCAGTTCTGCCGTTTCAATATAGACCAGGTTCAGAGGCTCACTGCTGGACAGTAACAGCAGATCAGCCTAAATAAAAAGAAATAAAACAGAGGAATATGAGGTGCGCTGGTCCACAAAAAAACAGGGTCATTCATTCCACATCTGCTTAGAAAGCATGAATACACTTCAAGGAAAAAATATAAAAAAATAAAATTAAAATGTGTCACAACTTTTGTGGGGCCACATGTTTAAATTGAATTATTTCATTCATTAATTTTCTGTAATCGCTTAAACCTTACTCGGGTGGCGGGTATCCGGAGTCTATCTATGGGCGCGAGGCAGGGACTCACCCTGGACGGGGTGCCAGTCCACCGCAGGGCACGCGCGCGCGCGCGCACACACACACACACACACACACACACACACACACACACACACACAGACACACTCCACGCACACAAGGCCAGGACACAGATTCGAGGCAACAGTGCAACAGTGTTACTCACTGCATCACCGTGGGGCCCTCATTAATTGGAATATTAATTTTCCAATGTATTAAATTTAGCAAATAAACAGTTATTGTATTAATAAAATGGGCAGAAGTATCTGTGCTGTATAGAATGTGCACATAGTAAAAATAGTAATATAGTAATATAGTGTGTGCCAGTAAAAGCAATAATAGTAGCATAATATAACAAAGACAGTAATGATACTATTATATGAATATAGTAATAATCAGTGTTGTGCCAGTTCACACTGAAAAAGAACTAGTTCAAAATACAGTTCATTCAAATAAAAATAAACTAGTTCACGT
>JBBPCY010116514.1:0-18185 GCA_037974405.1 Brachyalestes nurse | reverse complement strand
GGGACCAACTCCATATTAAAGTCTATGTGTTTGAATGCAATGTCATTAAAGTCCCTGTTGGTGTAATGGTCAGGCTTTTCCAATACTTTTGTCCATATAGTGTATTTTAGCATGATGATGAATGATTATATGAATGATTTTTTCCATCCTTGGCCCAAAACAGTTGATCAGAGACATATTTGGTGTGCTTTTGTACTTTTTGGGTTAATAATTATGCTCTGTACAAACTGCATGCCTAAATCATTACACACATGCCTTAAAGCATTAGGCTGTAATGAATTCCAAATAGACTTGCTTACACCTCTGTAATTAGGTTTTCAGCACATGTATACCCTTACTCTGATTTCTTTTGTTTTTCTACATCTGCACGTGTATGGAATCAAAACAAGATCAACACAAGCTCCTCGGAAAATGCTTATTTCAGTGCAAGATTTGTGAAATAGCAGAGAATTGCCATTTTTTTATGCAACTGGAAGTCATATAACTCTCAAATCAGTACTTGCCAACAAATAGACACTCTATGTTAGAAGAAATCTGCAGCAAGAAGGTAGAATTTTTTGTCTCATCCTTTGCTTTGCTGGATTACTTAAAGTTGTGAGGTGGAGGTGGGAAAGAAGAGTCTGCTCTTATGGTGTAAGACAAGAGAGAAGCTACTGTAAGGTTAAGAAAACATTTAAGAACGTACTATTGTCAGGACTACTGCTTCTTCTCAGAACTGTTCTTAAGAAAAAGTTAAATGATTTTTGAAGAACAACAATTTATTTTAATTTTGTTAAGAGTGAGATAAAGAAAAAAAACATACATTTTAGAAATAAACATGTTAAAGGGATTAATCATACGGACAAACGAACAAATAAAAGTCAGCCTTCAAAATAGATGTTAGATTTTTTTAGTTATGATAATAAAGCAATAATTGATTCTAACTGCCTGGCAAGAAGCTTAAATAAATTTTTAGCTTAATTAACCTCATAGCTTCATAAAGAAGGCAAACTTTGGATCTCAAATATGTTTTGGAAGGTCAACAATAACTTAGAGGGGGAACAGTGTGAAACTGTGATTTTTCCACACACCATATAGAAATTCAGCCCTGAAAAGCGGCTGTAGTATAACAACAGCACTGCAATATTATTGGAGATATGAAAGAGAAAATCTTCAATAAATAAAGAAACGGTTCTTTGCACATTTGCACAGTGTCATAAAAGAACTACCTTTGGTTCCATCAAGAACCTTTCAGTAGGTGGTTCGGTAGAAAACTGTTTTTGTGGATGTCTGAATGTGATTTTGACCCTATTATGCGTATAAAATAAGGATTCTTTGGGTGATACCACAAGGACCATGTTTGGAAAAGAGTGTAAGTGTGAAGAAAAGAAGGAAAGAACCCTTAAAACTGGAAAAGAACCTTTACACATGAATAACCTATATCTATATCCCAATATGAAAGAGGATAATTGAATAGCACACAATAACGCTCCATTTTCTCCCTTCCTCTTCATTCTAAATGTGTGAATTGAAGACTCTCTCAAAGTGAGGAGAATAAGGAATAGTGTTTTATTCAAGCGCATAGTCCTTCAGACCCTGTTTTATTACTGTATAGGCTCTTAAGAGTCTGTTTCAGAGAATTAAGGACCAAAATAGCTCCTTTTTGTATGTATTAGACTCGAAAATGTGTCAGCTATACACTCAGGGGGACATGGTTTGGCTCTGACACAATGCAAGTTTGCCACATCATCACAACAGCTAGGCTTTTTCCTTACCTGCAGAAGGTAATATCCACAGGTGGGCACCACACACACTTTCACATGCAGTTCGCCCGTTTCTGCAAGGGCTGAAAGAATGGGTGGCTAACTGAGTCACGATAAGTGATTCAGAACAGTACAAGAGCACTTCCTCCATGACTCCTTCCACCTCTTCCCCTCTCTCTCTCGCTCAGTCACTGCTGCCCTGCCTACCTGTCTGGGCATCATCACTGGACCTGCCAAGGGTTAGAACTACAGGAAGTCCAAAAATATGTAATTTAATCATCTTTATATGTGGTGATAAGTGTTCCATGTAACTTAATATCTTAATGTGATTTATATCATTTCATTTTAACCATGTTATTAGCGTCAGCAATCGCACTACTGTTCTTCTTAAGTGTTATTATTTTTTATTCTTTTTACAGCTTGAATTTGGCACCTCCTCTCCTCCTGCGGTTTTTAAAATGCTGCCATGGTTCCAATGTCAAAACGTCCGTTAATGTATGCTACTTTTGATTGGCTGATCAGAGGATTGATCGTTTAAAATCTAACATTTTTTTACACGGCAAAAGAGAACGTTGGGTCAATCACTTTCAAAATCTATGGCAGAGAAAGAGTCTGTGACACCACAGCTAAGATGGCCAGACAGGTACAAAATGTGGAGAAACGCTAATGCAGAGAAACAACCGCGGAGCAAAACTTTTATAAAAAAGTCGCGATTATAAACAAGACGTGTGTCATAGTTTGTGGTTTAATTAAGGATAATCAGTGCGGCTATGGATGCTTTCAGACGCCTTTACCCATAAACGTACTGGTAAGAGAGAGCGGGTGAACACCCCCTCTGTGGTTCAGAGGTAAGACGTCATGCACTGAATGAAGAGAATCAGAAGATCACCCATTTGAATCCACAGTGCCAGTAGATTTTTTTAAATGTAAACTTTTTCCCCCATAAAACCTATGTTTGTGTGTTTTTTCAGAAATGAATGTAGCTTTGCTTTTATTGGCCACCTTTATTGGCCACTTACTGGTTATTTAATGAACTTAAATCAATAATAAGCAGTTATAACATTGAGCTGTTATATATGAATAGCTGATGATGCTAAAAGGTATAGAAGGCAAAGTAAGATCAGTAACCAACAAGATCTGAGGTAAAGTTGAATGTGGGCTCACTATTTAGCAAGCGATGGCTCGCGGTTGCCCTTGTAATGTCAAGTATTAGGGTTTTAAGACCTAAATAACCATTAATCAACATTTATAAATCTTTTGTAAGGGTAGTCTCATTACATGGTGGTGCCTTTCTAAATCCCACAAGAAACACTCTTACCAGCCTCTGTATAAATATACAGTATATGCCTCTATATTTAATAGAGTACCTCATCTTCTTTTTTCTTTACGGCTGATGAGCACAATCAGTGCTGGAAATAGAGTTTCAGAAAGTCATCAACAGGGAAGTGGTTGGCTAATTGGCCGAAAGCCTAGTTTACAACTGATCAACAAAAGCGAGAACACATCTCGGGGCACATCTCAGTGTGGTGATTTGCCCTGTATGGTGATGCTCCAAATATGCATCTGTCAGATATGCAAAAACACAGCATTCATCAACATGTATTTATTCAAATAGAGGGCTTGAGAAAATGAACTGCAAGAACTCATCTACATGGATTTTTTTATGAAGGAAAGGAATGCAACACAACACTGCGGTACCGCGCACACTGGTGCTTCATTTTTATAAAATGATGTTTACATGTATGTAAATAATAAGCACAAACTTTTTTTTTTTTACCTTTTCTGCAGTTCATTTTTGATACACTTACATAATGCAGACAGGGGTAAGGAACGGCAATACTGACGAACAGCAGGTCATGTATGCAGATCATGCATGGTATACTTGACAGTACAAATATATTTACTGTACAAAATAAAATAAGTTGTCATACACAGTACTTAACATCAGAGTAAAATACACAAAAAGGACTTACAGTTTATTCAGAGTCAAAGTCAGACCTTATATTGCTGATTTGAGGAATTATATTTACCATCAGACTCCTTTCGGGGGGATATCTGATAGCTTGAATCAGATTCCATTCATCCCTCCTTAACTCTAACCACAGCGAGCTGAAAAACCGCCAATATCAGCTCTGCACTCCAATGTGCTTTCCCCCTTGGCGATAAAAAAAGAAGAAAAAGGAGCCAATTGTCACAGAAGCCTTTTAGCTGGTGCAGATAGGTGTGGATTACAGGAGTATCTGGGGGGCCCTTTTTGTCTTTAGAAGAAAGAGTCTGAAGTCGTTGCAGAATCTCTTTTGGATGTAGACACTGATAAATCACTCTTATTGAACTCACCAATAACGAGCCATTCATGGTTCGGTAAATGCTTCGGTCATGTCCTCAACAATTTTCTATTTTTAAGTTAAAAAAAAAAAAATTAAGACAATCCCTCCTGCCTGAAAAGTCAAACAGTACATCAATAGTCCATATATGGTCTGACCTCTTCACAATCTCTCTGAATAATCAGCCTTTTTATTTGAAGCCAGAAAAGACACTGTCTGCGCAGGACTAAATAGTTCATCATTAGCATCTGTTAAAGGGGCACTCTGGACTAAAAGGTAGTATTTAATATGGTATTTGTCATGTTATGTAATATTCTGCAGTGCAGCCTTGCATTACTCATCCTGATCGGAATCCTTTTTGTGTAACCGTCCCTCAATGTTCTCTCACTACAATATCCAGCATGCATTAGGCACAATGCATCAAACAATCACTGGGAATCAACCTTGTGGCAATTAGAAATCCATTGATGTAGAGGGTAATAAGTACGGAGGTCATGTTTGGCTTCCTAGCAGTAATACTAGATACCTGGCTTCCTGCATTAGAAGCTGGTGGGAAAAAAAGCATTTTAGCCCATCCTGAAGTATCAAATGTTCATCCTACCTTCAAATTACATACTCTGAAGGGAGTTTTCCTTGTTTAAAGAAAATCTCTTTCGCTGGACGTCTGCAGACCCCTTTTTACAAGGCCAGTTGGCATGTTCACAACAAACGTAGCAATGGTTCCAGAATGGCTTTAAAAAAAAAACGTTTCCAAAATAATATCTTTAAGAAAATACTGGGATGGTAATTAAACATAATTACAGATTACAGATAACAGGAAATAGCCGCTATTCATTTGTCCTATTTTACAGGGTACGGTGCATGGTGTGATGATGCTCATCATCAGTCTACTGTGAGAGTTCCTTATACACAACCGCTTTGAATGTGTGCTGTTTAGCTGATCAGATCCATTGGCTTGCACATATATATCACCGAACTGGCCTGATTCGCAAGTATTCATCAGTCCCTGTTGTATGTGATTCCGTTTTGAAAGACAACCCCGAAATCCTCAGTGGTCTGGAACAGTTATCTCACACATTCTGCTTTCTGATGTCTGCCAAGGATGGGTTCCTCTTTTGAGTCTTGGTTCCTTTCTCCATTGTCACCCTGAGATTGCTCAATAAGGGTCTGAATCCGTATTTCTGGAAAGCTGCTTTTGCGAGAATGTCTTGAACTGGTTCGATTTAAATATTAAACTCTTGGGCAAAGGTAGAAACCTTTTGCCGATTATAAATGCTTACAAATGGATTTAATTCTAGTTAAAAATGCCAACCCCTGATATGTTCCAGGGCCCCTGTCAAGATCGAGCTTTCCAGGGACACTCTGAGAGTTTCCTTCTTGAGTTTCAGAGGGTTATTTTTTTTCAAATGTCAGGGTCATCCTGACACGGTGGTCTCTGGCCTCTCCACCAGCCGGAGGGCTTCATGCATGCCAGCTGCCGACAGCCTGCGGTTGATGTTGCGGTAGCGGCAGCTGAGCAGGCTTCGGTAAGTGGTGCGCAGATCACGGTTGAAGAAAGCATAGATGAAGGGGTTGATGAGCGAGTTGGCGTATCCCAACCACAGCAAGGTCCTCTCTACCCACAGCGGCACACAACTGCATTCTGTCCCGCATACAAAGGGCCGAGCGGTGGAGAGCAAGAAGAAGGGCAGCCAGCAGAAGCTGAAGGCCCCCACTACAACACCAAGAGTCGCGGCTGCTTTCTGTTCCCGCTTGAAGATGGAGATGCTCTTGCGGTCAGAGGCACCACCAGCTATTCCGCGCAAGAATCGGGGCAAACGAGTGCACTCCTCCACCTCCCTATGCAGCTTCATTGCCACGGTAACACAGTCCACACCTGTCGACTCTTCCCCACCATCCGCAGGGTCTTCCTCATCCTCGTCCCGTGCCCCTCGCCTGTTCTCCCCAGGACGTGGGAAGCCGGTGATGGTGTGTTTAGCCGCGCTCAGCTTGGCCGCCCGGTAGATACGGTGGTACATGATCAACATGACAGTCATAGGGATGTAGAAGGCCACAGCAGTGGAGTAGATGGTGTAGCCGAAATCCTGGCTGATTAGGCACACTTTGTCATCGTTCACGTTCTGTGCCCAGCCAAAGAGTGGCGGCAGGGTGATGGATGCAGAGAGGAGCCACACAGAGAGAACCATTTTGGCCATGCACCAGCCATTCTGCCGTACCGGATACGTCAAGGGTCTGGTGATGCCCAAGTACCTGAAATAAAAGACGACAAGGAGGTGTTGACATCAACCAAATCCTTTCAGCTTTAATAGTATAAGGCTCAAAATCAACCTCTCATGAGCTTATTTTTATAGTATCCATTTTGTATGCATTTTATGGTGTCCATTATAGAGTGGCACCCTCATATATCTAAAGCTCTTGACGTCTATTGCCATTAATGCTACAAAATGTCAAAAATCCCCAACTGTAAATTACTGACCTAGCAGAAGGATGACCTTCCAGACACGCCTAACAATGGTAACAGCAGGCTACTAACAAACAGGATATCTGGCTTATGAAATCATAATTCAAAAAATACCAGTCAGAGTAGAAAATATACACTAGGAGATTTTTAAGAATTGTATTTACATCAGTAGCAACATCAATAACTCATCTGATTCTTTTTAAGTGTCTTTATAAACCATTTAACAGCTGTGTCCCAACAGCTGTGTTGATCAAAAAATAAAGGAGGACAAAAAGGAGGATGGTTTTAGGATTTTTCGATTATCTAAATTACTGACTTCAAAAATCCGAAAAATGGTAAAGCTTACATACCTCCAAGCGAACTGAATGTAACGACTACTAATAATATTTACAGATTTCATAGTTTTCAGTGTTAAGTTTTTTAAAAAAAAGTGAAAGAAGACTATGTAAATTACTGAATTGTGCTTAGAGTTCAGACAATAAAAGAAACTATGTATGTAAAGTACAGAATTGTGTTTGCAAACAGTCAAAGAAAACTGTACCCGAGAGTCCAAGAAAATGATATGCAAAGTGGTGAATTGTGATTACACACCCCAGACTGTGAAAGAAAACTGCAAAGAACTGAACTGTGCTACAAGCTTCATTAGCACTGATTTGTGTCTAATAGTGCCTTTATGGCAAGCCGTTTTAAAATAAACATTACAAATATCCAAAACGACGTTCTTTCTGTCTACAATGAACATTACAGATATCTCAAGCGTCATTCTTCCTAGTACAACTGACGTCACTCTCCACCATTCATGTATTTTGGGTTTTCAATCTTAGATATCTTATCTACAATGAATATTACAGATATATGAAATACAATTCTTACTAGCAGAAACTTTCATTTCAGATATCAATACAGTTGTTGCTAGTGATAATTAGGGGTGTAACGATATATCGTGACGATGTATCGTCGAGTTTTGCCGATACATTTACATATGACGGCAGTTTAACCTTTTAAGCAGCAGGGGGTTTTTTTACCTGGATTTTGACATCAATATTTCAAATGCTTGTGGCTTAAAAGGGGTTAAAGATAGAGACTTGCTGTAAATTAGAAAAATGTTGGGCATGACCCAAAGTTTATGAGGAGTATAAAAACTTATGTAATTTGCATATTATGACCTCATTATAACGTTTATACACCAACAGGCTCATCAAAGCGTTTAATCCAGTCATGATATATTTACTGGTTTCTCAAATAAACCCAGTCACCATTATCATCGCTATTGCCAGCCCTGATACAGATCACCCCTGATGACTCTCCTATGTCCCCCAGCTCGGAAAATAACATTCAGTTGTTGTTTTGAAAACAGAAGGTTATTTATTCAACATTGAAATGTGTATTGTATGTACAACAAAGAAAGTTATTGAAATTTGTTAATGTTTTTGAAATAAATCTGTTATTTGAATTTCAGTTTCATTTTTAAATTTTGTTCAAAATATCGTGATACATATCGTATCGTGAACCCAGTATCGAGATACGTACCGTATCGTGACCTGGGCATATCATTACACCCCTAGTGATAATTACATTATAGATATCTGAGGAGTCTTTTTATGTTTTTGATATCCGAAATGAGAATTATGACTAGTAACAACTGTATTTCAGATATCTGTAATGTTCATTGTAGATAGAAAGAATGTTGTTTTGGATATCTAAAAGTGAAAAACCAATAGACATGAACGGGGAAAGTGACGTCATTTGTACTAGGAAGAATGACGCTGGAGATATCTGTAATGTTTATTTTGAAAGGAAAGAACTGAATTACGGATATCTGACGTACATATCCACTCTGCCTATTAAATTTTAAAACGGCTTGCAATATGCCTTTAGATTTGAGAAAACTAAAGTAAATGTAACGAAATGACTTGTGCCCAACTGTGTTTTTATACTTGAAAAAAACAAAGTATATATAGTACTGATTTGTATCGAATAGTATTTTTAGACTTAGGGCGCTACTTTGGTTTTCTAAATTATGAAATCACGGTTAGACACAAATCAGTACTTTACATTTACTTTAGTTAAACTTGAGAAAAGACCAAAGTAAATGTAAAGTACTGAATTGTGCCTAGTAGTGTATTTAGACTTGGGAAAACCAAAGTAAATGTAAAGTACTGGCTTGTAATTAGTAGTGCTTTTAGACTTTGGAAATCTAAAGTAAATGTAAAGTACTAAACTTGTGCCTAGTAGCGCTGACCTGTATCTAATAAAGTACTAACTTAAGAAAAACCGAAGTAAATGTAAAGTACTGACTTGTGCATAATAGTGCTTGACTTGGGTTTTCTAACCTTTAAAAGCGCTATTAGACACAAGTCAGAACTTTACATTTACTTTAGTTAAACTTGAGATAAGTGTAAAGTACTGACTTGTATCTAAATGTGCTTTTAAGCGTAATTACACTTACTTGTAAATTACTTGTAAATTACTGTCTTGTCTTTAACAGGGCTTTTATATTTAAAACACCAAGGTAAATGTAAAGTACTGACTTGTATCCGAAACTTCTTTCAAACTTCAGAAAGCCAGTGTATATGTAAAGTTCTGACTTGTGTCTAATAGACTTGGGAAAGCCAAAGTAGTTGTACTGACTTAACCCATCACTTGCTACATGTTTTTTGGGGGAGTCTCACCTGTCGATGCTGATGACGCAGAGCGTCATGATGGACGCAGTGCAACACATGACGTCCATGGCGATGAAGACGTTGCAGAAGAACTGTCCGAAGATCCAGCGCCCGCCGATCAGGTCGGTGATGCTCACGAAGGGCATGACGGCGAGCGCCACGGACAGGTCCGCGAGTGCGAGCGACACGATCAGGTAGTTGGAGGGCTGCCGCAGCTTCTTGACGAAGCAGACGGAGACGAGCACGAGCACGTTCCCGCAGATGGTGCTGAGCGTGAGCGCGGTGAGCGCGGCACCGATCAGCACCTTCTCCGCACCGCCGTAGCTCAGGATCTGCTCGGCGCAGCGCGTGCGGTTAGACGCGGCCATCACGAGGCTGGGCTGGAGGCCCGCGGGCCCCAGCAGGTCCGAGGCCGCGGAGCCGGGCATGTGCGCAGGCGCGGGCACGGGCAGGTGCGCGGCGGGCACGCGCTCCCCACCAACGACCCCTCCGCCGCCGCCGCCGTCGTGCGCGAGCCCCAGGAGCCGCGGGAGCAGCAGAGCCTCCGAGATCCTCGTGCTTGCCGGGCCCGTTCCAGGTTCCCGAGCGCGCGCCTCCGCCATCAGCGAGCGCGCGCTCTCTCCGTAACCCGCGGTCCTGTTCGCGTCTCCGAGCACCATGGAAGCGCGCGCTCCTCCTCCTCCTCACCGCAGAAACACAGCCGCGCGCGCTCGCGCCTCCGGAACACACGAGCGCATTCACGCACCGGTTACAATGAGGATTATATATATATATATATAGATAGATGGATGGATAGATGGATGGATGGATGGATGGACGGACGGACGGACGGACGGATAGATAGATAGATAGATAGATAGATAGATCGATAGATATGTGGATAGACAAATGTGTGAACAGACAACAAATAGATAGATAGAGAGATAGAAAGAGAGATAGAAAGAAAGAAAGATAGATAGATAGATAGATAGATAGATAGATAGATAGATAGATAGATAGATAGATAGACAGATAAATAGAAGGAGATGTGTCCCCCGTGCGCAGTGGAGAGCTGAGCGCGCAGCAGAGAGGATTCTGTGGAAGTGAATGAAAGTGAGCGGGGCACCTTATATGATTAACGTGACGTCACTTATTACCCTTCTACCCTCATAAACACACACACAAGCGCCCACTCACACACGCACGCACGCGCGCTGAAAGACGCGTTAAATGGTTAAAATAATCACAGAGAGCGCAGTATTAATCAAAACGCTACTTTATTGGGAACGTGCTTATCTGGCCCCTCGGGCTAAATCTATCAGGATCTATTACTGAGCCACACTTTTATTACACTCTGGCTCTTCGGGCTGCAGGGGAAAAAAACCCAGACTGAGTCCCCAAGGAGTCATTAAAGAGTCCAAAACCTGTCGTGCTGAAACAGAACAGACCCAACTAGAACCTTTAAATAACCATTTGAATGCATTTAATCTACTAAGTACATTAAAAAAACTTTATTGTGTTACATTTACATTTAAAGTACATTGAAAGTACATAAAGTACATTTACATTTAAAGGTAAATACAGGAAATTGTTTATTTATATAATCGTTTATGTAATATATTACATCATTTATATAAGATATAATAAATGTAATAAAATAAAATAAAAACTCCCAGTCCTACTCTGTCCCCTGCACTGCAACTGGTTAGTAATGTTCCATCTCCTATTGTTGGACTGGGATTGGCTAGTAATATTCCAGCTCCTGTGTTAGGATTGGCTGGTAATGTTCCATCTCCTACGTTGGGATTGGCTTGTAATATTCAATCTTCTGTATTGGGGTTGGCTAGTAATATTACACCTCATGTGTTGGGATTGGTTTGTAATATTCCAACCTTGTGTTTTGGGATTGTCTAGTAATGTTCCATCTCCTGTGTTGGTATTGTCTAGTATCGTTCCATCTCCTATGTCGGGACTAGCTAGCAATGTTGGGATTGGCTATAATGTTTCATCTCCTGTGTTGGGATTGGCTAGTAAAGTTCCACCTCCTGTCTTGGATTGGCTAGTAATGTTGCATCTTCTATTCTGGGATGGGCTGGTGATGTTCCATTTCCTGTGTTGGGATTGGATAATAATATACCATCTGCTGTGTTGGGATTGGCTAGTAATGTTCCACCTCCTGTATTGGGATTGTCTAGTAATGTTCCATCTCCTGTGTCGTGATTGATTAGTAATATTGTGTCTCCTGTGCCGGAATTGGCTAATAATATCTCAGGGCTTGTGCTGGCATTTGTCTCTAATAAAAGTGGGCAGATGTGCATTGCTATAGCTGGTTATTTCACATGTTTCATGTGGCTCTCCCCCTCCCCCAACACCAGTTAGTCATGTCCAGGTCCACCTGCGAGCTAGACAGTGTTGGGGAGTAACAGAATACATGTACCGGCGTTACATAATTAGAATACAAATTATGAGTAACCGTATTCCGTTACAGTTACTGTTAAAATAGGTGATAATCAGATTACAGTTACTCTGTTGAAATAAATGGATTACACGGCGGTATTTTCCTGTTCCATGCCTTTCAAATGTCTTTCAAACCGAAGACAGGTTTTTTCAATATTTTTTTTTAAATTACCGTAACTCTTGAACCGTTTGCACAATCTACAAAATTCCAACGGTTTCCGAAAGCAGAAAGGCTGTTTTCAGTGATATTAGTGTCATTACGGTAGTCATTTTTATGGATCTTTTCATAGGAGAGGGCTTTCACCAGTCTGTAGCCGGCCAGGGAAGCATTTTTCGGGCTTACTCGCCTGGATGATTAGGCCTGGTTCTCCTCATGCCGCTCACCCGAATTTGGACTTAGTCCTTTTTATGGAAGTTTTTAGAAGAGGGGGCTTTCACCAAGAACCAGGACCCTCAACTATGATGAGTGACCCGAAAAAAAAGTGTTTCTAGGTCGGCTACAGCCTGCCCAGAGCCCCCTTGTTTGTAAGGGTTTAATATTAGTGGCATCAGTTACACAATGGACCCGGAGCCAGCACAACAGACGGGGGCGGACTGGCAATCTGTACATTCAGGAAAAGTCCAGAATGGCCGTCCGGTGCACGTCCAGATGCGCATACCAAACAACCCCCCCTCCCGAAATACGGCCGTGATGCAGATATA
Source organism: Brachyalestes nurse (assembly GCA_037974405.1). Classification (NCBI taxonomy): domain Eukaryota; kingdom Metazoa; phylum Chordata; class Actinopteri; order Characiformes; family Alestidae; genus Brachyalestes; species Brachyalestes nurse. The sequence continues at coordinate 5,857 of JBBPCY010116514.1, read as the reverse complement.
TTCACCCAGACTGAGCCAGTTGTCTCAGACTCAAGCTACGGATGGCTGTGGCATCCATGGGGATCGAACTTGCTCGATTGGCGCATGAAGGTGCCAACACTTAGAGCCTTGTTTCTGTTCTATTTGAAAAAAGAGTTTCTTCCAGCACCACACGAACACCCTTCAAAGTCAGATAATAATTTTATGTGCAGCATCAACTGGTTGTGATGCCAACACTATTTTCATTACTGCACACGAAATAAACAGGCTACCAACATCCATTAGTGAAATGACACTGTACAAATATAACTAGAACTGCGGTCATTTACAGATATCAGTCTTGTAGACACAGTAAAAGCCTGTTAAATTCTGATATATATAGAGAGGTTGAAAGTACTCATGTAAAATTGAATTAACAGTCATTTTGGTAGATAAAACCACACTGATGTCATAAATGAAGCTCAAAGAATAATAACTGTAAAAAATGTAGGGTATGGACCCATGGTCCATTAAATTCTAAACTGGAAAAGCTAAGATCAATAACACACTGATTACTGAGTAGTTGCTAAGCTGTTCTAGTCTATTGTACTATGTTCACCCAGGTAATCCACGTTATGCTTGTCTTAAAAACCAGCTAATAGTACTTTCTACCTTTCTCCTCTTTAAAAGATCTTACAGACTCTTTCATGGGTCTTTTCAGTGTTTGTTTTCTAGCTACTTCAAGTGTTAGATGTGGGAACTGAGCTGCAAATAAGAGGTCTTGACACTAAAGTCCTGATTCACGTACAAAGGTAAAGCAAGACAGTTCTCAAGTCAAATCCAGAGTCAGTATAGATTAGCCTAGAGTCAAATTCTAAGTTCTGAGTCAACACTAAAAAGTCTCGAGTCCTGGGTCAATACAAACATGTTTTAGTCAGTACAAGTCTCAAGTCAATACAAACAAGCCTGAAATGAAGTCCTAAACTTTGCATTCCAAATCAGGTCTTAAACTTCATTCTATGGCAAATTTAATGCCAATGCCAATTCAACACTGAACACTAAAAATCATTTTAAATACGGTGAATTAATATAAACATTAAAAGGAAACATTTGTTTTATTAGTATTATTATTATTATTGTTGTTGCTGTTATTATTATTATTATTACCCTTTCAAAATGGCACATGTGACCATGATAGACACAACAGAATAAAGAAACTGTATCAAACAGATTATAAACTATTTTCAGTGTACTACTGACCTTAAATACTTTATAGCAAATGATGGAACTGTAATTCATTAAATGATGTTAGGAGCATGTTTTCATCCTACCTCCCCCAGTAGGTTTCCTGGTTCTTAGATGACAAACAGAGAAGACTGGCAGCTTAGCTTGCTCACACAGATAACCAGTACGAACGGAGGCCTTGAAATGAATCAGAATGGCAGTTATACGGCGTGTTTTAATGACACACTACAACAACTCTAAGTAGCTGAATGTAAACTCGTAAAATCCATTCAGGGAGGGCATGTGACACTTGCCGCCCCCAGCTTCAGTCCACACGGGTCTGTGATGGATGGCTAAATACACAAATAACACAAACATGGTTTGCAAGCTCAGCATATATATATATATGTATATATGTATGTATGTTTACTTACATGTGACCCTAAAGCCAGAGAGTTGATAGCCAGCCAGACCTGCTAGTTAGCCAACATACCAGACATGGGTGAAATTTCACTCTTCTCTTCAAACACTTGGGATATTTAGTATCTTAGGTAACTTATCCACATAAAGAGCCACAGCATGAGCTCTGATCAGAACCTGTTTAAGAGAAGCGTCATTTTCTGTTCTTCCCATTATATAAAAAAAGTGCTAGAGGGCACCTGTAACAGAGAAATGTCATGAACGTACACAATTACTGGCTGCTGTAACTAGCTTGAATTTGTTGAAATATTACTGTTATGTCTTGAGAAAACAAGTGGATTTACAAAAAAACACACAAAAATATATTTTTAGCTCAAAAGCCTCAAATGAACTCTCTCCGGAGCGCCCTCTAGCGACAGATCAACCTGTAATGCCTTACAAAGTTCTCAAAAGTGTGCGAGCGTCTAGGAGACGCAGTTTCACTGGTCAGACAGCCTTGAGGGGCAGGCCTTAGTGTAGAATGCAGTGGGGGTATGGGCGATCAAGCAACGGCTAATATCTCCCTCAGCCATTCAGAGCGCTTACAGAAAGAACTGGCAAAAGGATTTGTTTGAGTTACAGAACAGAACTGACTGACATGAGGACATTAACGTTAGACTCTTGAGTTGCTACAGTAATACGGGAGTTTATGGTCGAACCAAGGGTTTAGTTTGAATTTCATTGGTTTCATTGGTTAATTGGAAACACGCTTGTAAACAAAACATTGCGTCACCAAGGAAGCGGCGCCAAAATGATTCTGGTTCATTAAAATTCATTCAATCAATTCATTAAAATGAACAGTTCTAAATTATTCTAAGCCCTAATCATTGTGTACAAGTCACTAATCTCTGATATGTTTGATGTATATTATAGGAGCCATTTTGTACTATTTTCTGTTTTAAGTATGTCAGTTCATTTATTTAGCCACCTAGGGGGTGTGTTGGTGTGCGTGAGTCGTGTCAAGTGAGCTTTTAGTTAAATACAGGTGTGCACTATAGGTAGAGGAAGGGTGTGGAAGGTGGAGGAGATACGGTTCTTACCGCAGTAGGAACGTAGCAGCACCTTAGGACCGTGGCACAGCAGGCACCGTAGCAGTAAACGCGGTAATCTGGTACAGCAACAGTTTATGCAGCAGTTTGTTGTTCAACTGGGTGAAATCAACAATAAATGGTAACACCACCCAAAAGGATTTACTGCTTGCAGAGTTGTTTGTTCGGAAGCTGCGTGTGTTGAGAACACTCCATGTCTTCCACACCGAGGCCTACAGGGCGGCCTCCACAACGTCTGAAACCTCTGCATGCGTCCTTGAAGAAAATACATTTCGCACAGCATCTAAAACAAATATAGGGATATAGTTTTATTCAGATTTCCTTAATACATGCTTTGGTGTACTGCTATCTGTGATTTGGGAATAATTACAAGATGAAGCTGACTATAATGACCAGATACAACATGAATGTCTAGTTTAATGGAACTGTCCAGAGAACTGTTTACTGTAATAAAAATACTATTCATGAGTTACAGAAAATGCAGTCCTGTAACTTTGTACATAAAGCAGAACTTTATGAAGTGCAATATCTTGGGCAGAAAGAAATACAAAACGTTAAAAAACACAATTAATAGTCAATTGGAAATCAAGACAGGTCAATAAGTCTCCTCAAGGCTTATCCGTACCATTCATTACCTTCCGAGGATCTTCATAGTGACCCCCAAAAAACTCTGCTAGATATAATCATATAGAATAGAATGGCATAATTAATAACTTAACTCCATGTTTCTTGTTTACCTTATACAATAAATGTGGAAAAACAAAAAAACAACTTACCTTGGCAGAAAGGAGGAGTCTGCAATGTGTGCTACTGTGGTTGATAGTGCTTGGAACTGGCACTCCGTGGTGTGTCTATTGGAATGAAAGTAAAATTCTATGTAAAATTCTGACAGTCTAAAACAGATTACAGTAACCCCCAGCTTATCACGGGGATTACATTCCAAGAGCGCCCGCGTATAGTGGAAAAAACGCATTGTTGTGATATGGTAAAAAAAATGCCTATTTTTATTCTTAGTGTAAACCCTAAATAAGGCCCCAAAACAATTTAATTTTATTTTAAATTCATCTTAATACGTTACCCTTAAAGAAAATGTAAAGGTAAACCTGTATTTATATTGTACAGTTTACACTGAACTCCTGCAGTGCTACAATATAAAACCAATATTACCCCTGTATAAACTGTACTGTGATTCCTGCGCTGTCATTTTCTTTGGCATAAGCAGAGTAAATACAGTAATATGTGAATTTAATTTACAGTGATAAAAAAATTAAAATACAGTGGTTACTGTATTTACATTTTGCATATAATAGGAAGTGTATTCTTACCATAAAACTGCTGCTCTGAAGGTGTGTGTGTATAAATGTCTTCAAAGTCAAAACCTAAGTAGAAAGCATTTTAATCAGTTAGCAATGCAAATTATTTACTATTCTATACCTTACAGAAAAAGGTATTGCTGCCCTTTAAAATTATGTCTTGCAATAAGTCATTAAATATTGATGTGCATTTTAATAATCAAACTGGCTTCAGTTGTTTTAAAAGACTCTGCTAAGTTACCACATTGCTGTAAACAATCAATAAGACCATATTTACCTCTTTGTTGATTTTCCTTTTCCCCATCTTTCATTGAGTATGCAAAACAAATGTGTGTCAGCTTAAATAATGCAAAGCGACAGTCTATTAATCAAAATACCCAAGTTTCTATTACCATTGTTGGGCCGCTGTAGGGTGCAATGCCAGTTGTGTTGAGCATTGAAATGAAAAATTGAAAAAAGTGATTCCAAAAAAAACCTTTTAAAAGCAGTCTCACAATACTTTGGGTACAAAGGTCATTAAACAAATTTGAGCCTGTTCCTAATACCATACCTGGCATAACAACTTGAGGTCGGGGAACTCTTCTTTTGGAAGCATGGTTGTCAGTGTTGTTTTCATCGTCACTGTCCTCCATGTATCTTGGATTAGGCCTTTATACAGAATAACAAGTACAAAAATGCATATTATATTTCTATAAATCAAAATACACACACAAATATACATTTTATATATTATATTATAACATACATAAATTTATATAAATATACATTTTATATATTATATATTTGGCCACACCTTGATAAATAACAGATTTTTGTGATTTTGAAAAGATGTTCACAGAATATTTTCAGCAAACATTGATGCATAGTTACTTTTATGCTATGAATTGAACAAAAATAAAAAATACAAAACATTATTATGGCACTGTGCAAACATTTTGGCACCCTAAGAGTTCAGATACTTTTTACAAGGTTTCAGACCTTAATCAGCTTGTTAGATCTGATGCATGGCAACAGCTGTCATTAGTACATTTCAAAGCTTTACAAATACTTTGACTCTTTGAACCTCGTGCACACACTTGTGGACTCTCAACAACCATCTGTTCCTCTAAGCAGCCGTGTAAGACTCTGAAAATGAAAGTTATTGATGCCCACAATGCAGGAGGAGACTAGGAGAAGAAAGCAAAGCGTGGTCAGCTTGCAGTTTCCACAGTGAGAAATGTAATTAAGAGACGGCAGTTCAGGGGAACTGTAGAGGTCAAGATGAGACTATGCATCAACGTTTGCGGAAAATATTGTGGGTTTTTTTTCCTGTGTTAACATCTTTTTATTTACAAAATCACTAAAATCTGTTATTTATCAAGGGGTGGGACTCCATAAAGCTCTTCCAGAATTTTGCCTCTAAGAACCACAGGACCTGTGTAAATCATAAACTGACGCAATTCTGTTGCTTTCCAGCGATCTATTTCAGACAATCCACGAGGCTTTCGAGCAAATTCTGAGGGTGTGTATAGGCGAAGGTTTGTCGGACACTGAAGAAACTACTCTTGAAGGCAATCGTGTCAACAAATTTTTACCCCTCAACCAAAAATGTATTAGTTTTCTAGTGACACCTAGACAGCAAAGATGCATATAGTCGATAGGAAACACTGACACCATCTTCAACAAGAGGAACAGAATAGGACAGGGGCGCAGATAGCATTTTTAATGCGGGGGGGACGAATCGGCGGTGGCAGGGGGCGTGGCCTGGGAGCGGGGCTTAAGGCGGGACTTGGGGACTGGGCCCAACGAATCGGCGGTGGCGGGGGCGGGGCTTGTGGGCGTGAACCAATAAGCTCCTAGCTCTCGGGACCACAG